>BSBK01003197.1:410000-440000 GCA_027943335.1 Chamaecyparis obtusa
TAGATAAAAATAGCATAGAAGAGTGTATGGGAATATTGGTCAGGGTTAGGTCTTAGTACTAGGATTATGGCTTAGGGATGTAATTTTTGTTGCAAGACAGGACACCGTTAAGTGATATGAATGTTTGATTCCCAACTTTAGTGTAAGAAAATTTAAACTTCTTGATTAAGTGATACAATAATTTTTATTGGGTCATCCCAAATATCAAAGGATGAGTGTGGGTCAACTCTACATGTAACACAAGTATCCAATCCTAAGTCAAAAACTGAAAGTCATCTATAAAAAATATAAGGCATAAAAAATAAGGTCAAAACATGCAACACTTATATGAAAAGGTTGGTTATTATGTATAAAACTTAAGAATTTCATCTCAAAAACATGAAAAAAATTGATAAACTAATAAATTCATTCACAAAACACTATTTGCATTTAGCATTAATATTTAAAATCTAATTTCAAACAATAAATTATTTATTTTTTAACTAAATGGTACCCATCACTTTTTCATCACTTCTAAGTTTAATTTTTTTTTAATCATAATAAGACCAAAACAATTTTTTAAAACTTTCAAATGCCTAGCTTAAAATACATCATACATCTATTTTAATATCCAATTTTCAATTACAATCATAAGAATACAATGCCACATCCAATTTTACTTAGCTATGATCCCTATGATCTTAACCCTATCCCTAATCCTATCCCCATGAGTGGATCCTATACTTTATCATAATGACAATAATACATTATGAAAGATTAAAAGATGTGATTCACCTATATGCATTATATTAGTATATTTTGGGATGACATATTCATCTCTTTTTGGTCCCCTCCATATATCTCACCTCTCTTTCCCCATCTAGTTATCTCATGTCTCTCTCTCTCTCCCTCTAGGATTATTGCCTTTTTATTTTCCTCCTATCTAGTTCTCTCCCCTCCCTATAGAACTCTCTAGACCCACCCCCCTTGCCTATTTAAGAATTTAACAAATGATATTCTACAACCTTTCTAGTAAATAGTAACCTTTTAAATAATTAATTTAGGATTTCAAATACACTTATGTTAAAATTTTTGATATAGTCAAAGAATTATGTGGCACCACCCAAAATAAAATGCATTGGACTAAAACTTGTTTCTATAAATTTTATAATTATCGTTTGATTAAGTTTAGGGTGTAATTAGTATCAAGATTCAATTGGGGCTATGGTTAATATTTAGTTAGTATTAAAGAAAAGGAGAGAGTTCATACAAGGAAAGGGATAAGAGGGAGTGGGTGAGATATGAGGAGGGGGAGAGTGGTGAGAGGCACAAATAGTGAGTGAGAGAGAGAGAGAGAGAGAGAGAGAGAGAGAGAGAGAGAGAGAGAGAGAGGAGAGGAGAGAGAGAGAGAGAGAGAGAGAGAGAGAGAGAGAGAGAGATGGGGATATATAGAGATGATTAATGAGACATGGATGGAGAGGTAAAGAGGTGGATGGGGAGGGAGAGAGAAACTTAGAGAGGAGAGAGAGAGGATGAGAGGAAGAGGTGGTGATTTGGAAAACTAAGAGAGAGAAAAGCTCAAGAAACAATAAGAGAGTGGGGGAAGGAGATAAATATGGGAGTAAGGAGGGAGGGGAAGATATAAAGAAAGAGAAGGCAACTTGAATCTATATTATAATTCTAAATTAAAATAAAATAACTATTATATAATAAATCAATTATAGAAATTAAAATAATCTTTATTTTTCTAGTAAAGTGATATATAAATAGTATTATTATGTTAAACTATTGATTAATTTTTTTATAATTATTTAAATAAAATAGAATGGTCATTGAATAAATTTAAAAAATTTAAGATTGGTGTAGACTTCTTTAGGATATCTTTAATAATCATGTAACTATTAGATTAAAATATTTATTCATAATTTGATATAAATGGGTAGCTTGCCAATGATATTTACTACTCTAGTGCATTTGTTCACAAGGTTCATTTATCATTGAATCTATCCAACTATCTAATGTACAAGTTACCAATTTCAATCTTGGATGTCAAAATTAAGATATTTGTACAATTTATAGGTGTAAATGATATTGAAGCTATAAATCTTTACAAAATTTCTCTATCTTTGGTGGTTACCTATTCGAAGGATGGGAAGGAGTTAATTCAAAAGAAGGGGATGATGAAAAGTTTTCCACCATAGTTTTACTTATATAAAATGATGTAGAATAACTCATGACTTTAAGCTAACTAGGCAGATCTAAATTTAGCGATAGTGTTCCAAATACTCCCCTTACCCCATCTTTAATAGCCACTTTTATCATATGAGCCTACTTAAGGGCTTCATATATTTTTATCTATGATAGGCATAGTCTTCTTCATTTAGACCTCTTATATATTGTAGGAGAATAACTCTTATGTATTCTCTTCATATAATATAATTTTATTTGAACTCAACCTAGAATAAATATTTGTGGGTGAATATAATCCAAGTTTCAACTTGATCTCAATATCATGGAGATGATTGGTCCAATTATTCTTGTTTTGAAATTTTCATTGAAGAATATGAATATGGATTTATGAAAACAACTATGAAACATGGTATTTATGAGGTTTAAAAAGTAGGATGTTGATTAAGTTGAAGGACATTACCAAAAATTCATAATATCCTTCATGATTACTCAACCTATATTTCTTTAACAAACTCTTGTCTCTAGATTTTCAATAATCATTTTCCTCGTGACTTTTTTTTTCTCCCTCCTAGAAGAGCAAGATAATGTTATTCATGTCTTTCAACACTCTAATATGATGTAAAACACATTAATTGATGCATTGATTAGCTTCACTCTAACTCCATTATCATACTTAGCACTGATAGTCATATAACACTCATTATCATGATATTTCAACCCTAAAATTCATGAATTAACCATGAAAGAATGTTTTGATATCCAACCATTATTTGAGATAACATCAAATGACAAAAACTAAACACATCTTATCAACCACAAATTAAGATTTAGCAAGATTAACAACACAACATGTATCTTAACCTATTATGAAAAATAAAATCCTATCACAAACATACAACAATAAAATATGTGTAATATTTTTCTCTTTTTTGTAGATCTTTATATAACAATTTGCAATTCACATTTACCCACTAGCTAATCCTGGAGATTTCTTAAGCTTCTACACATGACTTATTTGCACAATTCTCACTTTAATATGCCTCAAATTTGTAAATCATTAGATATGTATTGAACCTTTCAAATTGGCCCCTAGAATGGTATCCTATGTAGCCATTAGTTCATTTTCACTTTATCAAGTTCAATTTTTTTTGCACAAGGAGTAGTTCCAATGCCACAAGTGGCACAAGTACATGCCATAAAGTCTCTCATAGCATATTTTTATCTTTCATTGCAACTATAATTTAAATTTCCAACTTATATTTGAATATCTCACCCAATATATTCCAACTTCTATCTAAGATCTCAAGACCTATTTGTACATATGCTTTCAAAGTTGATATCTCAAAAGATTCAATGATTCACAACACTAGGTCATTAACATTTTGTTCCCAGATCTACCACATTGGGATGCATAACTACTATATACCATAATTTTTATTTGTAGAATCCCACCTTTTATACTTGGGTGAAATAATTCATCACATTGATCTTTTATATGATGATGATCACATGAAAACTATTATCATCTCATTGCTAGATTTTATATATATTCATGACTTTAATCCAACTCAATCATCATCATGTTCAAGAGTACTAGGCTCACATTTTTCCATCTAACATAATATATTTCTGGTCTATGCATTCTCAAAACTTATATGGTTCCTAATCCAAGACATCAACAATCATTATCTCACAAGGTGTTGTTTTGGAGCTCATTTACCATCCATCATGGACATAAGATTAGTCATCAAACCATCTGGATCTCATTTGCATACCTTCATATTACTTTCTCCATCTTCCTATCAAGGATCACAAGTCAACTTGCAAATATTTGTAGTGTAATTTCTTCCCAAGGGGATAATTTTTGTTCCATCTTTGTGGATCCTCTTTAACATCTAGTGTTGATAATCTGGCAGCACTAAAAACATCATCTTAAGGGTAGGTTGCATGGTTTACGTTATTGTATTAGTATTAGTGTTGGAAATAATTGTTTGAAGAAAATTGCTACTCAAATTATGTATTGTCTTTGATGTCACACAATGTCATAGTCCGCAACAATCAGTACCTACCGAGCTCAGTCGGTCTGCCTGGTAGTAAAATTAGTGCTTACCGAGTTCACTCGGTTATCAAAGAAAATCAGCATTTACCGAGTTCAGTCGGTTGTCAAAGAAAAGTTAGCATAGTAACCGAGTCACAGGAAGAAGTTCAAACCGAGTCACAGGAAGAAGTTCAAACCAAGTCACAGGAAGAAATTCAGACCGAGTCTCAGCCTGAAGTTACCGAGCAAATATCTACCGAGCCAGAGCAACCTGAAGAAGAAGACAACAACATGACTCATTCAAAAAGCAAGGAACCTATACTAGCCAAATATGTCAGAAGGCATCATACACCAGATCAAATTATTGGAAACAAATCAGATGGTACTATGACAAGAAGCAAGCTAAAAGGTACATGTCTACTTACTGATTTTGAACCTAGAAATATCAAAGATGCATTGAAAAATGAAAGTTGGATTGAAGCAATGAATGAAGAATTAGAACAAATACAAAAGAACAAAACATGGACTCTTGTACCTAGACCTAAAGATAAGAATGTAATTGGAACAAAATGGGTATTCAGGAATAAGCTGAATGAAGACGGTCAAGTATCTAGAAACAAAGCTAGATTGGTATGTAAAGGTTATTCTCAAGAAGAAGGTATAGATTATGGTGAAACTTTTGCTCCTGTTGCAAGATTAGAAGGTGTAAGAACTCTACTTGCTTATGCAGCACATAAAGGATTTAAGGTATATCAAATGGATATAAAATCTGCATTTCTCAATGGAATTCTTGATGAAGAAGTCTACATTGAACAACCTGAAGGTTTTGTTGATCCAGATAAAAAGGACATGGTCTGCAAGTTACACAAAGCATTGTATGGTTTGAAACAAGCTCCTAGAGCATGGTATGAAAGACTCCATAACTATCTGATTCAGATTATTTCAAAAGAGCCAATGATAACAGCAATCTGTATATTAAAGAAGGACCGGATGACAAAATTGTATTGGCAGAAATATTTGTAGATGATACTATATTTACAGGGAATGATGATCAATGCAAAGAATTTTCAGAGCAAATGAACAAAGAATTTGAAATGTCTATGTTTGTTTAATAAAATTCTTTGTTGGTCTTCAAATTCAGCAAAGCAAGAATGGTATATACATTACTCAATCTAAATACATTAAGGAAATACTTAAGAAGTTTGGTATGGAAGATTCAAAACCAGTTGGTACACCCATGTGTACTGGACTGAAACTTACCAAAAATGATGATTCAAAAGAAGTAGATCAGACCTTATACCAATCTATGATTGGAAAATTGCAGTATGTAGTACATACAAGACCTGGTATTGCCTTAGCAATCGGTATAGTAGCAAGATTCTCAGCAAAACCTAAGGAAAATCATATGATGGCAATCAAAAGAATCTTAAGATACTTAAGAGGAACTGATGAATATGGTTTGTGGTATTAATTTGGAGGCAATCTAGACTTAAAAGTGTTTACTGATGCTGATTGGGCAAGGAACATTGATGATAGAAAAAGTACAAGTGGTGGAGCATTTTTTCTTGGAAAAAGACTAGTATCCTGGACCAGCAAAAAGCAAAATTGCACATCTCAATCCACAGCTGAAGCAGAATATGTTGCTGCTGCAGTAAATTGTTCAAATATTGTTTGGTTTAAACAGTTATTACAAGGTATGAAGGTTGAAATCAAAGAACCAGTTGTTATATTTTGTGACAATACAAGTGCAATAAACATTTCAAAGAATCCAGTAATGCATTCCAAAACCAAGCACATTGCTATTAAATATCACTTTGTCAGAGAATTGGTGCAGGACAAGGAAATCAGATTAGAATATATTCATACAAAAGAGCAGATTGCAAACATTTTCACCAAACCATTACCCAAGGATGCATTTGTGTATCTAAGAGGTAAGTTAGGGGTCATTCCCCTATCCGAGGCTCACTAAATACAGTTTTAGTGATGCATCAACCAGAACATGATTGAAAATCAACATGTTGATGCAGCATATTCAAGGAATCATTGCATATGAATCAGTACTTGAGGTACATTAGTTTACACCGGTAATATGTGAAATGTCTTTGGCATGTGTTGTCAAGAGGGAGTGTTTACTATGTCTTTGCTATTACTTCAAGAAATTTTCAATAGTCAGAGGAAGAGTTTTTAAGAAAAAGGAAGTTTGCTGACAGAGGGAGATTTGAATCTGAACTGAGCTAATCCTTTCAAAATTTCTTATGCTATGACATATTGTGTTGCCATCAATGCCAAAGAGGGAGATTGTTGGAAACAATTGTCTGAAGAAAATTGCTACTCAAATTATGTATTGTCTTTGATGTCACACAATGTCATAGTCCGCAACAATCAGTACCTACCGAGCTCAGTCGGTCTGCCTGGCAGTAAAATTAGTGCTTACCAAGTTCACTCGGTTATCAAAGAAAATCAGCATTTACCGAGTTTAGTCGGTTGTCAAAGAAAAGTTAGCATTTACCGAGTTCAGTCGGTTGTCAAAGAAAAGTTAGCATTTACCGAGTTCAGTCGGTTATCGAAGAAAAAGGATTATCAGTGTTTACCAAGTTCCCTCGGTCTCCAAAAGATTGTAGAAAATTTCATTATGGTCACTGAGCACTGTCGGCCCTTGAAGGATCTTTGCAAATAAAGTTTGCTTAATTCAGCCGACTGTTATACTAAGTAATGTCAATTTGACAAATCTAAAATCATATAAATAAAAGGTCAAATGTGAAAAATAAACAAGAAACATAGAAGAAGATATATAGAAGAAAGACAGGAAAGGTGTGTGCGAAATTGTGAAGGATGATCAGATATCCTTGAGGAGCAGCAAAGATATATTCGATCAGGAAGGATGACACTTATACAGAACAGAGATCTGTAATCAGCAAGGCAGTTGCATTATTATACAGGTCATTTTCATTGTTACCTTTTTATCATTGTAACAGTGAATTCTAAATCTCTTAACCAAGTTGGTTTAACAACCATATTGTAAATCCTCTAACAAGGTGACAATTCCATTGAATTGTTCTCAAGACCTCTTACCAGGCCACTCCTAGCAGGGTGATTAAATCCTCTAACAAGGTCACACCTAACAGTGTGTTTTGTAACCTTTTACCGGGTTGGCTTCTAACCGGGCATCACTTTAGAAAAGTGAAAATCAGTATCTAGATACATTGGTGGTTTTTCCCATATTGGGTTTCCACGTTAAAATTTTGTGTCTCTTGTGTTCTTAATAGTTATCTTAATCATATACAAGTGGTGATGAATATCTAAAAGATAATTTTACTAATACTTTCTGCATCTACAAAGTTACTACAATCTATTTACCGAGTGTTTAAACAGATAATATTCATTAAGATATCCTAAGGGATCTGGAAAGAAATAATTGTGAAGTGTTTTATGGTTGAATAATTCACCCCCCCTCTCAGTCACTTCATCCATATTCCATCAATTAGGAGGAAACATATCTTCACATGAAGTTCATTCCTTCTCATTTTATTGGGGGTTGCATGATCTCTTCTTTCTTGCCTATGGGAGAAAATTCTTGACATTGTGATAGAAATAGTCCTCGGGAATCTATTATATCACTTCTCTTCAACAATCTTCTAAATTTCATTGTGTTTTCATCATTTCTCTTGTGTGGAGTACCTAACATGGCCTACTATTTGGGACTCTCATAGTACATATGTTTTTTCACTAATTTTCACTTTTAAGGGGCATGTTCATGTAAATAGAGTCATTGTAAAACTATTTATCAAATCTCCTTCCAAGTGAGTGACATATTCAAACTTAAAATACTAGTTTGTCTTTTTATTGTTTTGTTTCAATTTATACAATTGATACATGTACTCATTGTTTGAGACACCTCTTTCATGCATATATAATACTTTCTCACACACTTATCAAGTGAGATCACACATGTTCCACATTCCTTTTTTGGATGTTCATACAAAGTTTCAAGTCTACCTTCCTATTATTGAACACACATCAAATGTATTGTGGAACATGTTTTTTAAACATAGTATTTGGATTAGGGATAATGTTTATGGTTAGGGTTCGAATTTGGATCAAGGTTAGGAAAAAAATTAGGATTAGGGGTATAATGATTTAGGATTAGGGTTAAGGTTTGTGATTAGGGGTAGGGTTTAGGATTTTTATTAGGATTAGGATTTTTGGGTAGGATTAGGATAATGGTTAGAGTAATGGTTCACATCATGGTTAGTATTGTGCTTACGATTAAGGTTTTGATTTTAAAGGTTAGTATTATGGTTAAGGTTAGGGTTTTGGTAGTAAAATAGATCTTGTGTTCATCCTAGCTTAATTTTGAATCCTAAAATATGTGAGAGGTAAATGAACACCCTATCACTCCTCATTTTGGTAACTATTGGCTAATTTTTCCACCTTTAGTCCATTACTCTTTCCTTGTGCCATGTCTCAGTCACTGGTAAAAAATCCTACAGGTTAAAAAACACACAAAATTTCCTTATCAAAGAGACGAGAAAAATATCACCAATGAAGAAAATAAACAACATTTTCCATCGTGCACCTATGCACTTAACATTTCACAAACCTTATATTTAATTGTGCAAGTGCAATTGAATCTGACTTGTTGATCTTGCAACAGATTATTAGCTTCTCAATTTTGTGGGTGCAAAAATACACACCATTTTTGCATCAGAGAGACAAGAATAATATTACCTCAATGCAAAAAACACAGTGTTTCCATCACACACCTACGTGCTTAACATTTCACACAACTTATATTTAAACACACAAGTGCGATGAAATATGAGTTGTTGATCTTGGAAAAGATGATCGATATTTAAATCCATTAAGTGCAAAAATACAACATTTTCTATCATCGACAACTCAAATTTCATCGCAATTGCACTATTAAATTTAAGGTGTGCGAAATGTTAAGCGTGCAAGTGCATGATGGAAAATATTGTGTATTTTCATCATTGGTGATATTATTCTTATTTCTCTAATATACATGATAATGCAATGTCCTATTATTTGGATATGAAAATAATCATATTAAGAAATTTGCTAGGCATTTTATTTATTTCAACTACTAATTCTTTGACCAAACACTAATAAATTTGGGGCCATTTTGCGACGGCTATGTGTCGCCATTGCGACGGCTATGTGTCGCTATACAGACAGTGATAGACGTCGCATTTTTTAGTCGCAAATCATGACATCTATGGGTTTCCGTCGCAATTGCGACGCCCTGCCGTCACAATGTCATTGCTTCACCCATTCAGCGCCTCCGTCGCATTGCGACGGTAGGGCGTCACAATTGCGACGGTCCCTCCGAAGCAATTGCGACGGGCCTGGGCGTCGCCAACATGGCACCGCCGTCGCATGTCTTGGGAGGACCGTTGCAATTGCGACGGTCCTCCGAAGCAACTGCGACGGGCCTGGGCATCGCCAATACGGCGCCACCGTAGCATCTCTTGGGAGGGCCGTCGCAATTGCGACGGTCCTGGGTAGAATTTTTTTAAAAAAATTATTTAATACATTGCTAATGAACCACATTAATGCTTTTTTCCTTCAACAAATGAGGACAGTCACTCTAAAGACAACATGATAATGTACACTCACTGTAAGTGTACATTATCATGTTGTGTTTACAGTGACTGTCCTTATTCAAGTGGCAATTACACAAGGGACAATCACTGTGAGATGTCCTCATTTGTGACAAGGACAGTCACACATGAGGACATCTCACAGTCACTGTCCCTTGTGTAATTGCCACTTGAATGTATTGCTATTCAACCACATTAATGCTTTTCTTCTTCAACAAATTAGGATAGTCACTCTAAAGACAACATGATGATGTACACTCACTACAACTATACATTATCATGTTGTCTTTACAGTGACTGTCCTCATTCAAGTGGCAATTACACAAGTGATGCAGAGTGGTCTGCAGAAGTGGTTAGCAGAGTGCATAGGGTCTCACCAAACACCTATCTCCACTAACCTTGGAGACCAAATAATTGTTCACACACCTTCTCTTTGATGCCCTAGGACATCTCAACTCATAATACAACCCTCTTATTCAGCCCAATATGCTGCTATTACACCATTCCCATCATTTCATCAAGGAACACTTCACTATTTCCTGCAAATCATCAGCCTTCTCGCACTAGTGCTGCATAGAATAAGTTAGATTTCTATTTTACATGTCAATAACAAGCCTCCCATGAAGTCTGGGCCCTTGGGATTCATGGGAGGTTCATTTATTTAAAGAAAACCTTTGACTGTTACAGAAAATTAGTAGAAACTGCCAGTTTATATGTTAGCAAGCGTAAGTACTTCTTCAAAACAGAATTAAAATTGATGCAACAGTGAGTAGAATGCAGTAAATAACCTTTCTAGTTCATAAACATATCATTCAACAATGAAGAATTCAATAAAACATTGAAACAACATTAAAATGAAAGCTAGGACTTACTAGGACTTTTATGACTCTTGACTGGCAAAGTACATTGTTCATTACAATATGCCATTATTGGCCTTAAAATATCCCAATTGACATGTAGGGTTGCCTTTGATCTTCTGGTTCCATCTTGTTCCAAGGTGTTCCTAGTTGACTTGATAGGTGCCCCTACACCAACAAGGGATAGTATTGTGAGATGTCCTCATTTGTGACAAGGACAGTCACACATGAGGACATCTCATAGTGACTGCCCCTTTTGTAATTGCCACTTGAATGTATTGCTATTCAACCACATTAATGCTTTTCTTCTTCAACAAATGAGGACAGTCACTCTAAAGACAACATGATAATGTACACTCATTGCAACTGTACATTATCATGTTGTCTTTATAGTGACTATCCTCATTCAAGTGGTAATTACACAAGGGACAATCACTGTGAGATGTCCTCATTTGTGACAAGGATAGTCACACATGAGGACATCTCACAGTGACTGCCCCTTGTGTAATTTCCACTTGAATGTATTGCTATTCAACCACATTAATGCTTTTCTTCTTCAACAAATGAGGACAGTCACTCTAAAGACAACATGATAATGTACACTCACTGTAAGGACAGTCACAAATGAGGACATCTCACAGTGACTGTCCCTTGTGTAATTGCCACTTCAATGTATTGGTATTCAACCACATTAATGCTTTTCTTCTTCAACAAATGAGGACAATCACTCTAAAGACAACATGATAATGTACACTCACTGCAACTATACATTATCATGTTGTCTTTATAGTGACTGTCCTCATTCAAGTGGCAATTACACAAGGGACAGTCACTGTGAGATGTCCTCATTTGTGACAAGGACAGTCACACATGAGGACATCTCACAGTCACTATCCCTTGTGTAATTGCCACTTGAATGTATTGCTATTCAACCACATTAATGCTTTTCTTCTTCAACAAATGAGGATAGTCACTCTAAAGACAACATGATAATGTACATTCACTGTAAGGATAGTCACAAATGAATCTCACAGTGACTATCTGATGTAGAGGGAAGGGTGGTGGTATCAAATGCACAAGTAGGTTTAGAAATTTCAGAGGTTAGACACTTGGGCTTATTCAACAATCTTAAATACTTCAAGAACTTGACTATCAAGGCTATCCTAAAGGATGGATTTGAGTTTTAAGGCTTCACTTTACTTGGTTTCAAGATTCTGAGACTCTCACTCAATTCCCATATCCCATTTCACCAATGTTCTCACAAACTGGTCACAAAAAGCTTAACAGGCTGTCTAAACCTTGCAGCAGACTTAAAAAGGGAATAATTCTAACTTTTCTCAAAACATTTGATGAGGTAACAACATTTATGGATACCCTCTTTGGAGTTCAACAACATATCAAAAGTTTTTATACTGTTGCTTTGGACAAACACCCTTGTTCGGCACTGCTACCCTGTTTCAATGCACTAAAATCTACTAAATTTTCAAAGGAAGTATGGGTTAAAGATCTCCTGGCTCCCAACTCCTGGACAGTGTCTAGTTATGTCTCCAATTGCTCAATTCCAAAAGGAATTAGACACAAATGCTCTGCAACTACAAAACCCCAATTTGTTGTCTTCGAACCCTGTCAACTAGGGCTTCCTCAATCTACTGTCTCCACACGACCCTGCAATGAATTGGTGGTAGATTCACCATCAAATGAACATTGTATACTATTCCCAAGCATTAAACATATGCCTTATGTGGACAGATCGCCCACTGCTACACCTTAGCACACTTCCAATGCCGTTTTCCACTGTTCTTGTTTGTGATCACACTGTTCTCCCATGCAGTTCTGCATATATTTAGATTAGAATCATATAATACAGGTTAGCAAATGTCATTCCATGAATTAGGCCTATCAATTCATGGAATGACCTCAATCACCCCTAAACTTCTACTGTAATAGAAAACTAAGATATAGAACGTTGTTTCAAGACAACTTGTGCGACAGCAAACTTAATAGATTGTAACACTCATCAATCTGCAATTCAAAGGATAACAAATCTCCCTCAGAGCATATGGAATTCGATCAATTCAAAATGAATTAGTTTACATAAACTAGATGCTTTATTGCTCACTGTTTCCCCAAAATGGTACACACAGGTTTACTGCAATGTTTGGAAACATAACAAAAGCAAATGAAATGATTAAAGAACCCTGTCAAAGAATTTCAATTTCAAACCAAGCCAATAAAGTTTCAAAATAGAAATCGAATTGCAAGAAACAGCAGTCTTGTATTGCTTGTCGAGCACAAATTAATACACCAATCTCCTCTCTGTTTAGTAACAGAGCCTTTATCTAAATATAAAGGATTCTAATATAACTTCTTCTAATAGATTCAACTATCGACCAAGTGTTACAACTCGAAACACAACTAACTAAGAACTAATCTTCAACCAACTTTCGTTGACTTGAATGTTTAAACTTAACACATACCAAACTAAAACTAGCCGTTGGATTTTGAAAGTTCAAAATTCCAACTTACAATTTATTAAATTCTTTAAAACAAAAGACCACTAACTTACTAATTTGGATCTTTTATGATCATTAAACTCTTCTAGACTCCAATTGTAGTGCTTGGACAATCTTAGTCCATTATAATTTGTCTTTTAGTCCTATTAAGGACATTACAATTTAATTGAAGAATTGTGATATTTTACTAACATTATAGGTGCTAAGATCCACCAAGTGATCTATTGTCATTGATTGAGCATTCCATCCTCCTGTTTAGCCTTGATGTTCTTTGAAGTCTCCTTTATCTTCGACCATGGATTAAATGTTGGAGGTGCTCCTGCACCACTGTCCCTTGTGTAATTGCCACTTGAATGTATTGCTATTCAACCACATTAATGCTTTTCTTCTTCAACAAATGAGGACAATCACTCTAAAGACAACATGATAATGTACACTCACTGTAAGGACAGTCACAAATGAGGACATCTCACAGTGACTATCCCTTGTGTAATTGCCACTTGAATGTATTTCTATTCAACCACATTAATGCTTTTCTTCTTCAACAAATGAGGACAGTCACTCTAAAGACAACATGATAATGTACACTCGCTGCAACTGTACATTATCATGTTGTCTTTACAGTGACTGTCCTCATTCAAGTGGCAATTACACAAGGGACAGTCACTGTGAGAACTTCTCATTTTGTGAAATTACACAAGGTACTTTCTTGTCAACATATGTTGTATACTGAACTTGCAACTCTATTCTCTGATTATGCATTATAGTTGGGTATTTTCTTATGTTGTTTCGTGATTGTTTTGTTGGTATTTTTAGGTAATTCAATGGATCTCATTGATGATATTGATGATGATGATGATGATATTGAAATTGAAGGAGAGATTATGAGGAGGAGAAGACTCCTGCCTGTTATTGTAGTTGTTCTTGCCACCCTTGTCGCGGCCATAGGCGAGTGTATAAAAGAAGGTAGTTGAAAAATGCGTAAGCGCACAAGAGATGCACAAATCTATTGATACACCTACATCGAACCAATCTACTGCAAGCGGCAAAGATAACCCTTCAACATCGTCAAGGAGGCAAAAGAGGAGGAGGGGAACATTGGCAGGTTCGTTGGATTCGATTTGTGAAGTGATCAAAGATCTATCTGCAGGCATTACATCAGGGCTTGCATAGCCTCTAAAAGTGGATAAATCATCTAGTTTGAGAAATGAGGCAGCGGAGTTGCATAAAGCACTTAAAGCAATCCCTGGCCTTCGCGACTCTACTATAATTGAAGCATACGAAAAGTTAATGCATGATCCACAATCAGCCGCATTGTTCTTGACAATGGATGAAGGGGAGAGAATCCAATATATGAAATTGAAGTTTGGACTTTAGTTGATCAATGTTTATTAGGTCTTCTGTTTAAAATCAAAACTAATGTTTAAAATCAAAACTAACTAACGTTTCTCTCCATTAAGACTATGTAATGCAGTATGAAGATATTTGATAGAATGAATGGAATGTCATTGGTTTAAGTTGAACTACTAATCCATTTTCAAGTGTTGAGAGTTGTGTTGAAGGGTTGTGCTTGGAAAAGTTGATGTTGTCTTTTAGATTTCAAATGCAATTGGTTTCATGTAATTTTGTTAAGTTTTGAGCAAGATATGATAAAAATACCATTGGCTGCCCTGAAAGTTTGTTTTTTCTAAAAGTTACAATTTGAAAATAGACATGGTATGGCTCTGTACAGTCTGGTACGAACCTGCACATGATTGATAATGTTGATATTGTCTTTTACCTTTCAAAGACAGTTGGTTTCATGAAATTTCATTGGATTTTGATTAAGTTATGGTATTTTTCATGTTGACTGTCCTGACCCTAACTAGGATTTCCAGTGAGAGTAATAAATTCATAACCAGAGTTTCCACGGTTGAAAATTGATTAGGATCTTGTATGTTAGGTTGAAGCACTCCTTCCTTTGCATTATTATTGGTATTAGAGCCAAGATCATGCTAGGATAATCATGTAAACAGTAAAATTACTCTACAGCTATTCATTTTATGTACTCTTTATGTATCTGATTTGCAGATTTATCCATGACACAAATGAGGACATCTCACAGTGACTGTCCCTTGTGTAATTGCCACTTGAATGAGGACAGTCACTATAAAGACAACATGATAATGTACACATACAATGAGTGTACATTATCATGTTGTCTTTACAGTGACTGCCCTCATGTTGTATATTCTTCTCTGTAGATGCTACTGTGTGCTAGGGAAATTCTTAGAATTGTTGGTATATTCTTAGAACTTGTTACACTTGGGATATTCTTCTCTGTAGATGCTACTGTGTGCTGTGGTCCAAACAGGCCCATAAATGTGGTTGAATAGCAATACATTCAAGTGGAAATTACAAATATTATAATGTATCTATCTAGTCCTCATGACTGCTCATGACAGTACAAGTGATATTTTTTTGGGGCTGGGGAAAGGTTCGAGACTTTCAGCTGTATGAAGAATCCTTTCTACCTAATACAAAAATGCACCCCATAAAACATCTGATTGGTTCGAGTATCTTTGAACTATTTGGGTCTGTTGACAACACTAGACCAATGTCTACAGAATGACTAATTTCATGCAAGACAATGGCTCTATCTGACAGAGAGTCCATGCTAGGCTTCATGACTTGATGCATTTTACGTTGCCTTTGGGTGAAGATAGGGAACTGTAACTAGTATCAGTATTGAACATGCTTTTACTAGAACTGCTTGTGCTAATGAATCAGAGCAAAATTACCTTTGTCCTCGTTGAAATACATGTTGCATATATATATATATATATATATATATATATATATATATATATATATATATATATATATATATATATATATATATATATATATATATATATATATATATATATATATATATATATATATATATATATATATATATATATATATATATATATATATATATATATCTTGACACGTACATATGTGTTTCTCAATCATGAATTGGGTGTTTGCCTGTCAAGCATCAATTTGGTCTCTAGGAATTGTGCACTCTCTCTTACTTTTGAAAAAGCATTTGAGCACTGTGCTAACTAATGAAAACTCTCTGTTTTGAGGCCCATAAACTGATCTTTTTATAGAATCTTGACCATAAAAAAAGAGAGTGATGGAACTCAATCCTCTTTGAATGAGGTCCCACCTGCTCTACTTTTGGGTCACCGCACTATAATATTTTTTGGTGACACAATATTTCCCTTACACCTAGGGTGCTCTTGCATCAGACACCCAGGATAATTTGACAAGTGACTTTGTCACATCTCAAGTGTTTAGAGGAAAACCAAGGTAGTTAACCTCATCTTTTGACATCCACGATGAATCTTTAGCAAGCCTCCCTTTCCATTTGACCAAATACTCTTCATATGTTTTATTCTTGTGCTTCTGCTGGCATGACTATCCAACATGTTTCAATCTCCTATGTAGCTAAAGTAGTTACTAGAATATTCCATTTTTCTTATATTACCTCATCCTCGAAAATTCCTTCATAATACTTTGTCAGATTTGAAATATTGAACATTGGTGAAATATTGAGTTCACTGGGAAACTCTACTTCATAAGCATTTCCTGAAGCATGCTTCTTCAGTATTTTGCATGGCCCAAACTTCTTCATCTTCAACTTATTATGTGTTCCCACTGGAAATCTCTCTTTTTAAAAATGAATCATGACTTCATCTCCAATATGAAATTCCTTATGCCTCATTTTCTCATTTGTCTTAGCCTTGTACTACATATTCATTTTATTAATATGCTTCCTCACCTCCTCATGGAAATTTTTCAAGTGTTCTGCAAAGTCTTCAGCTTCAACACTACTTGTCTCTCCTTTGTCCAACTTCCTAAATTCTGAAGCATTCCTGGGACTACTTCCATTTACTATCTGGAATGGTGATTTACCAATACTTCTATTGACAAAATTATTGTATGCAAATTATGCCTGTGGTAAAATCAAATCTCACCCCTTTGGTTTATCTCCAACCAAGTATCTCAATAGATTACCCAAACTCCTATTCACTACTTTTGTTTGTCCTTCAATTTGTGGATGGTGTGCTAAAGTGAACTTCAAATGTCTTTAACTTCTTCCACAATGTTCTCCAAAAGTGCCCAATGAACTTGGTGTCTCGATCTGAAACTATGCTCTTTAGTAGACCATGTAGTCTCACCACTTCTTTGAAAAATAATTCTTCCACATGAACGCCATGTTAGGATTTGGTAACACTGAGAGGGGGGTAAATCAACGTTACAATGCTTAAATGAATTCTCAAACTTCTTTAGCTTCTCTAACCAATGGATAAAGATATAATATAAAATGAATAACTGTGCAATAAAGACAAACATAGAAGAACTCATAACACCATATTTATTTTCTAGGGAACCCTAGCCAAGGGAAAACCCCGATGGGGATGGTACCCACAAAATTCTTCACTATCAATCTTGAAAACCCTGTTAGGAGTTCTAGCCCTGTTAGGACCTGATTAATACAATATTATAGGCAAATCCCTGTTAGGGGATATATACAATGAGATTCTAGATAAGGAATCGACCCTGTTAAAGGTCCTAGTCCTGTTAAAGGAAATCAAACCCTATTAGGGGTGTGCAATAGGTGCAACAACACTTACAAAAAATATGTTGTCCTGAATACAAAGAGTTAACAAAGTATTCCTAAAAAAACTCCTCTTGTTCTCCTTCCTCTTGATCTCTACTCTGCCTTTTAGATGTCTTTGCATCTAACATCCATCCATATCTTCATTCACATCATCACTCACTTTTACAAAAGTGTTTGTATACTTATACCCTATTAGAAGTATAATTTCAAAAGCCAGTTGACATTACTCTAGTTAAACATCATATTAATTCAAGTGCACTTACATGCTTCATTAACATCCTCAGTCAGCCTTACATACAAGATACCATCTAAAAATAAATTTCCAACCATTCATAAGGTCAGCCTCAATTATCACTAACATGTTATGCTATGTTTACTCTCTTTGCATCCAATCAACTAAACATATTTCTTCGATCCTTTAATATGAACATGTGCAACCTCAAACATGTGTTCATTGGTGTCCAACAAGCATGTCATTAAGATCGTAAGCCTTAATACAACTTATGTGAAGCTTGCTAATATTTTCTATCAGACTGGGTTACTGGAACAGTCTGTGGACTTAGGCATTTTTCATTCATCAACTGCATTTATCATATCTAATATGTGTGATCATAAAACTAATAAGTGTTGTCATCAATGACAACATTACATATATGTGCATGTGCATACATATGCATATGTGTGCATGTGCTGACCACTTGCCAACACACCATCATTAGTCTTCTTACAAGGAATAAAATGTGTCATCTTTGAAAATTGTCTACCACCACAAACATGGAATCATGCCCTCTCTGAGTTCTTGGTAAGCCAAGATCAAAGTTCATACTAATTTCCTCTCATGGCTTCTCTAGTACAGGTAATAGCTGATACAATCTTATATTCTACTTTGTTCCTTTTTTCATCTGACATATTCTATAACTTTGTACAAAATTCTTAACATCTTGTTGCAACTGTGGCCAATAATAATTCTCACTGACCAGAGCAATGGTTTTATCTCGACCAAAATATCCAGCCAAACCTCCACTATGCTTCTCTTTAAAGATATTATCCCTCATGGAACTCCTTGAAATGCACAATTGACTACCTCTGAATAACATACCATCTTGGATTATAAAGTAGAACCTTCTGGTTCTATCTAGAGTAATAGGTTCTATACAAGCTCCTTAGGCTTCACCAAAACCAGGATAATCTGGGTGCAAAATCTTGAGTTCCTTGAACCCTACAACCTCAATCTTCATCTCTATCATAAAAATATGTCTCATGTTGAGGGCATCTACAACCCTATTAGACTTTTCACTTATGTGCTTCAAAACAAAAGTGTAACTCTGCAAAAACTCTACCCATTTCAAATGCCCCTGATTCAATTTTCCTTGACTATTCAAATATTACAAAGATTGATGTTCAGTAAATAAAAAAAGATCTTTAGGCAAAAGATAATGTCTCCACTTCCTTAATGTTGAACTATAGCATAGAACTCTTGATCATAAACATAATACTTTCTTTTGGCATCATTCAACTTCCCACTAAAATAAGCAATGAGTTTACCTTCCTGACTCAAAATAGCTCCAATGGCATTGCCAATAGCATCATAGTCTACTTGAAATACTTTATTATAACCTAGAAGTGCCAAAACAGGTTGTTCTATAACTATTTTTTTTCCGATAAATCAAAACTCTTTTATGCTCCTGTAGTCCACTTAAACTCTTTCTTATCCCCTCTCATTGTTTCAATCAAAGGTCCATAGATACCACTGAAATTTATGATTATTTTTTTTGTAAAAGCTAGTCAAACCATGAAAATATCGTACCTCAGTAGTACTCCTTGGGGTAGGCCATTCAAGGATAGCCTTCACCTTCTCTGGGTCCATGTTAAGACTATCTGTGGAAACTAAAAATCCTAGATACACTAACTCTTTCACAAAACTACACTTTTTCAGATTAATCAACAACTTCTCTTCCCCTAACCTCTCAAAGACCCTATGAATATGCATTATATGCTAGATTCCAATGTCTTATTGAATATCAAAATATCATCCAAATAAACAATGACAAACTTACCCATAAATTCTTTCAGTACCTTGTTCATGAGTCACATGAATGTGCTTGGGGCATTGGTTAGCTCAAAAGGTATGAATAACCACTCATACACGCCCTCCTTTGTCTTGAAGGCTATCCTCCATTCATCTCTTTCTTTGAGCTGGATTTGATGATATCCACTCTTCAAATCTATCTTTGTGAAGTACACAACTCCACTCAAACAATCCATAATGTCATCCATCCTTGGCAAGGGAAATCTATACTTGATAGTAATCTTGTTGATAGCCCGAGAATCTATGCACATCCTCCATTTACCATTTTTCTTTGGCGCTAGTACTATTGGTACAACACATGGACTCAAACTCTATCGAATCAACCCCTTTTGTAACAACTCTTGCACTTTCCTGTTCAATTCCTCACTCTCAACTGGAGTCATTCTATGGTAAATCTTATTTGGAAAATTGACTCTTGGAATCAAGTCCATTTGATGACTAATCTTTCTCACTGGTGGAAATCCATCAGGTACATTATCAAACACAATATCCTGAAACTCACCCAACAAATCTACAACTTCTATAGCTACATCTTCTACTTCCTCTTTACCAACTTTTTAAATTAAATAAAAACACATATGCTAATGTCTCATGCCTTCTAGAACCATCCTTCCATTAACTAAACATATTGTAGCACTATTGCATACATTTTCATCTGTCTTTATTAGGGGTTTCAACTTATGATGAACTCCATCCTTTACTAGAGAATAGGTGTTTGCATGACCATCATGTATAGAACACCTATCAAATTGTCATGGCCTTTCCAGCAACGTATAACATCCATCCATGGGTATGATATCATAGAGTACCTCATCTCAATAGCTCCCAATCTTGATCTTCACCAGGCACTACTCATTAACCAGGACCTTGTGGTCATCTTGAACCCAGGCAATCCAATATGGATATGGGTGTCTCTCCCTCTTGAGCTTTAGCTTTGTGACCATCTCTTTTGATACCAGATTATCAGTGCTTCCACTGTCAATATTTACATCACAACACTTATCCTCACACTTGCACCTAGTGCGAAATAGGCCCTTCCTCTAACCTAACTCATTTTCATCATTTAACAGGGTTCTCCTGACAACGAGGGTTTCTCCCCTCTCAACATCGTTAGAGTGCTCCAGTTGAGCTTCTTCATCTCCATGTGCAACTTGTGCTTGACCTTTAGTCCTTCTATCTGTCCTTCCTTGGCATTGTGGACATTCATAGGCTTGATGCTTTTCATGACCACAATGGAAACAAATTCCTATGAAACCGCCTTTCCCAGATCCTTGTCCAGGCCTTCCTCTCCCTCTTCCTCTTTGTTCTCAATTATTTTGATCACGAGAGAGATTGAAACCCTCATTCCTTGGAGTTCGATTGGTACCCACATCTTCATTTCTTCTCTAGTCCTCAATTTGATTCCCAAAGGGTCTTCCGCCACCTCTTCCTCCTTGACTTTGCCCTCTTTTCTTTTCTTTAAATCTCTTTCTCAACTTCTCTTCTACCCTTGAAGTAAACTGGTATGCCTCTACAATACTAGTCATTCTAATGAGACTCAACTCCTCTTGGATACTTGGCCTTAACCCATAAAGGTAATGGAAAACTTTTTCTTTTTCAACTTTTGCATGACCTCATCTAATGAGGACTCGATAGAAATCTTCCATATATTTTTTAAGAAATCTTCCCACTTGCTTCAACCCTTGCATTTTCTTGAGCAGGTCAAACTCATAGTCAACAAGAATGAATTTTCTCTTCAATTTCTCCACCATCTGGTCCCATCTTGTGATTTTCTCCTTTCCTCTCCTATTCCTCTCTAACTGAATCTCCTACCACCAAATTTTTTCATGACCTTTCAGTTTGGCCTCTACAAATCTGAGCCTCTTAGGATCTTTGACATATTCATACTCAAAATATTCTTCCAGATCATTGATCCAATCAATCAGTTCCTCTAGGTTAAGATTTCCCAAAAATGTAGGGACTTCAATCTTGGAAATAACCCTAAAAAACCTATCCTCCTCAAGATCTCTAGCCACTTCTGGTGCTTCTTGTTCAACTTGTCGTTCTTCTTCAAATTACTCCTCACTTTTGTCTCTTACCATAATATTCATTCCCCTACACGGCTCCTCCTACAATGCTTGCACTTGTCTTTGGAGAGCTCTAAAACCCTCTTTTGTTACATGTGCAACTCTCCCACCATGGTTCATTCATGGAGGCTTTTTTTCTACACTAAGCTCTCAAACACATAACCAAATTCTTGTTGTAAACTGCCTCACAATCAGTGATCTATCTACACACTCAAGAACTCCTTTTCTGATACCACTTTATGAAGGGTACTCCACTTATCAACACAAACACACACAACAAAATAGAGAAATAACAACAAATTGCAAGAACCAAATGATTGCAAGAATAGGAAACTTGCTTTCTATTATCTCCAATGAAATGGAATTACAATATTTTGAAATATAACATTCATTGCCACATGGGCATTTTCATTACAATATTCTACAAGCCAGAGCCACCATATACATCCTTAGAACTACTCTAGATAACCCTACGGGCCTTCATTAAATAGGGGGAATTTTAACCGCCCAAGAAGGTTCTAGAAATTATAACCCTAAACTTTGACGCTGACCATCCCTAAGATATTATTATTTATCTTTTATTACATTTGAATAGTCCCCAAACAACTTTCAGAATTGAAATGAGCTTTTGAAGGAATTTAATTTTTCCATCCTAAGTAGCACAACTTCTGGAGACCATAACTTTTTACCCATTGCTCTGATTAGCTATTAGAGCCCCATTTTAGAAATGGTGTGAAGTTCTCTATAGGATTAAGTCACAAAATGCTTCTCACACCAAGGTTTAACCCCTTTTTGGAGCCTCTAAAGCCTTCAAAAATGAGTTCAAAGTTTTTGTACCCTTTTAGAAAAACCACAAATTTTCAATATCTTCGAAACCAAACTTGATCTTGCAATGAAAATTTACTGGCAAGGTTATATAGCCAAAATGAACCTCTAGAGAATAAATTAGAACATTCTAAGCTCAAACGAACAACTTACTAAAAATAGTAAATTTTTAGAAATAGTAACTCTGCACAAAGATAGCCCTTATTGACAAACCAAACAATACTTTTAGGTGATGCAAGATTTCCCTTACACCCAGGATGCTCCTGCATCAGTTGCTCAATTCAGCTCCACGTATCTATCCATTCAACTATTTCCATCATGTTCATGTTCATTTTTAGTTTTCCATACCCTTACTGACCTTGTTTCACATCCTCATGGTTATTTATTTGTTTCTACTATTTCATTCATGTTCATTTCACTTACATTTTTGTACATACCCATGTTTCTATCCTTTCTACTATTTCATTATTGTTCATTTCATTTACAATTTTGTACATATCCATGTTTCTATCCTTTCTACGATTTTGTTCAACTTCATTTCACTTACAATTTTGTATACCCTTGTTTGTATTGTTACCTTAATGTTCATTTCACATACAATTTTATATACCCTTACTTCTACCATTTCCTTCATGTTTATTTCGGTTACAGTTTGCTAAAGAGAAAAAAGAAAGTAGGTGACACTACACAAATAATTGAAGTTAATTTCCCAAGTATGTATGTGTTGATTTGTGCTTTCTATTTTTGGCACATTATCCTTGTTATTCAAACTCCTTTCTACTGTTTTCTTCTTGTTCATTTCACTTACAGTTTTCTATACCCTTATTTCTACTTTTTCCTTCATGTTCATTTTAGTTACAATTTTCTATACCCTTACTGGCTTTTTCACATCCTCACAGTTTGTTTGGATTCCTTGTAATTCAATTTTCTTTCAGTATTATTTTCTTTCTATATTATCCTTACTGCTCAATTTATTTCCTGGTATCTATCCTTTCTACTGTTTCCTTCTTGTTCATTTCATTTTTAATTTTCTATACCCTTGTTGTTTCACATCCTCATGGTTTGTTTCAATTCGTCTACATTCAATTCAATTTCACTTTTTAAAGTATTTCTATATTTTTATTGTTGTTCAATTCATTTCTTATCTATCTTATCTATCCTTTCTATTGTTTCCTTCTTATATATATATATATATATATATATATATATATATATATATATATATATATATATATATATATATATATATATATATATATATATATATATATATATATATATATATATATATATATATATATATATATCACATACTCTTTCTTGTACTCTTTTCTTCCTAGTCATTTAATTCCCAATTTTCCTATCATTCACTTCCCATTTCACATCCTCGTTGTATCCTGTCACAACTTAGCCTTATAATGTTATCCATTATGCAGATGATAGTGGAAACGAACCATGATCCAATCTAGACAACGAACATGGATACGAATCAATGTTGATTTAGTAACAAAGATCAAAACTATCAGATTATCAAGAATTATGAATACGACACAAACACCTATTTTAAGGCCCATAGAAAACTGACAAACAAATATAATGGCAACCTATCCTCCAAATGATGTAGACAAAGATATTGTTGCATACATCTGTAAAACTTCCCCTATACCCCACAGATCGATTCTCCACACAAAATGCCTAGTGGAGATCCCATATCCATGAATTTGAGCATAGCAAGAGTGGCTTGAGAGACATTCTCATCTTATTGATTATTTCTTTGTTGCTCCATATCCTTGTGATGATATTCTACTACGGACTACATCTTGTTTTTATTCTAATATATTCAAGGTCATTTTAGAATCATGACAGACCAACTATCTCAATAGATTTTTCTTAGAAGGCTATGGTCCACAAGTCAAAGAGTGCTTAAACATTCTTTCATGGCAACAAATCCTTCGAACAATAGTTACAAACTAATTCCCATCTCGGGTTTTTACCAAGGTATACATTAAATCTCAAATTTATTTCTTTCGCACACTTCCTTGTCATGTCTACTCTCAAAAAAATATGTGGAAAGAACCCAGTCCAACTACCCCATGTCATCTAGTTGACCCAAAAGGTTTTGACCATGACTCACTACCAGTGTAATTGTTAGGTTTTTTCATGACCTATTGTTTAGCCTCCCTACTATCATGTCTACACCACAGTAATGCATAATTATCCAGGAAAGTAATCAAACAACATGTACATGCATCTGTCAAAAAATAATAAAACCAAAGAAGATAAGCATACTTCCTATGTTCAAGCATCACGGTTACATTAAACTAGAGTGTCACTCAATTTGAAAATGCAAAAAAAATTGTCATTCAAGCATTTATGTTCATATTCTTTTCCAACCATCACTTTACAAAATGCCATGGTTCATCGGTTCCATCTCATAGGTACACATTGTGCACTCTAATGTAATTTTAGTATCACATTGCAAAACACATATTTTTATTATTGTATCACATATTTTAGTATCACATTAATTGTTCTTCTTATACACTAGATGAGGAAGTCAGGTCATTTGAAGGAGAAGGAGCCTCCTCTACCCAAAAGAGTAAAAGCAAGGTTGTCTTCCCATAAAAGAGGTGTATGCTTCCCTCAAGACCCTGAAACCCCACCTCCCATTCTTAGCAATCCACAACCCCATGAAATAAATTCAAACCCTATCACACTAGCAGGGCACGATACTACAACAATGACAACACCTAAAATGATGATGCAACAGAAGCAGTGGTCTGCAAGGGATATGGGAGGGGCACTCAAAGATATTGAGGATAATGACATGTCAATAAGGGAGGCATCACATAAATGGTGTATTCCAACAACCACGCTCTCTAAGTGGTTGGGTGGTCTCATAACCACCTCCAAGAAAGGTCCCTTAACCATCCTCACCCCTGAAGAAGAAGATAATATCATCCAATGGTGCCAAGAGATGGCTACAGTGGGTCATGGGCTCGAGATTATCAACTTGAAGGTAGTTGTCACTTAGGTATGTGAGAGAAGACCCACCCCTTTCAAGGATGGAATGCCTAGTAAGTCATGGTGGTCAAGGTTTAAGGCTTTCCATCTAGAATTGACACTTTGGATAGCAGAAGGCCTTGGAAAAGATAGAGTAGTGAATCTAATACATGTTGTGGTTGCTTTCTATGATACTTTGTCAAAAGCATATGTTGCAAATCCTTATGGACTTGATCGTATGTGTAATTGTGATGAAATTGGTATGCAAGCAGGTAGAAATGGGGCTATGAGGTTACTTGCTAGAAAATGAACCTGTAGATTCTCCTATGTACTTCTTGATAGCCATGAATGGATTACTATTCATTGTTGTGTGAATGCTTCTAGGAAAACTATTTTAGGCTTCTACTTGTTCAAAGGAAAGAAGAAGTTGCAGAACTACATTTCAAAATGAAAACTGGGTGCTTGCATGGTAGCCCAACAATATGTGTGGATGACCAAGGAGCTCTTTCTAAATTGGTTACACCATTTTTCATGGTCTATTCCAGGGGGTTTCACCCACCAATAGGAAGTTGCTAATATTTGATGGCCACGGCAACCATGGTGTGACAACTATCAAAGAGGCCCAGATGCTTGGAATAGACTTGTTGATATTTCTAGCACATACATCTCACAAACTCCATCCCCTTGATGTTAGTGTGTTTTCTCCATTCAAATATTACTTTAAAATAAACCTCATGGTTGGCACGGTTCCCCAATGTTGAAATCAGAAGGGCGGAACTAGAAGATATTGGCAGCAAATCTTTGACAAGGGAATTAACTATATATAAAATTGTAGTGGGATTCAAAATGATGGGGATATGACCCCTTAATCCTCATGCACTCGTGGACAACTTGAAGCCCAACAACACATTTGAAATTAACATTGGCGAAGATGTCTGTGCAGTGCATGTGTTAAGCCTATATGGAGTTGATGTGTTGAATGAAGATGTGGTAGAAAACATAGCTCAACTTCATCATTCTGATTCAAATTCACAAGTGGAGTGTAATTGGCTAGCTTAGAATGAAACAGAGAGCCTTGGAATACCATCAAAGATAATAGCACCCATGTGGTTAGCAGATTGTAATGAGTGGGAAGAGAATGAAATGAAAATATTTGGAATTCCATCAGAGTGAATAGCACCCACATGGTTGGCAAAAGATGTTGTGAATCTAGGTGTTGACTTGCAAGGCCAAGAAGAAGATTCCTCTTTCACTTTCCCTACACCACTCAGTTCTATCATGTTGGAAATTGTGCATTACTATGATGAATGTACGCAACTAGATACTGATATAGATGCATATATGACACATGAAACATGTGAAGGTGGGAATGAGGAAGATAAAAGCCTATTGTCACAAGTAAGCGAGACACCGGGTTCTCAATAGGGAACATTGTTGACCAAATTATTAAAGTTGTCAATTCACATCATCAACCAAAAATAGGATAGGGAAGTTGACAAAGGGATCTGGTTGCGTTGGCAATCCCAACTGTTAACATTTGATGATTACATGGAATTGTTGATGGAGCGGGAGCTAGGGAAGAAATAACTAAAGGACATAAAATGGAGGAAGAAAGAGTAGAACGTAGAAACTAAGGCTACCCACAAGTTGGCAAAGGAAAAGAAGGACAAGGGAGAAAATAAAAGGATATTTTGTGTAAGGAAAAGGATAGACAAAAAGAAGAGGAGAAGGAGGTGACACTAAAGCAAGTGAAGGCAAAAAAAGGAACACAAGGAAGAGGAAATGAGGCTTGAGGAGCAACACAAGGATTTAGAAAGAAAGAAGATGTTAAACAATGCATCCTCTCCATCCATGCCCCTTCCTGAAGAGCATGTCATATTATATGATATGATAAACATAAACATCCCAAACTTTTCAACATCTTATAATGGTGCACCAATCTCATCATCTCTTATGTTTGTTACTACTCGTAACTCTAGTGGAGAGGTCCCAACATATGATGGAAGAACTAGATATTGCACCCAATACAAGTTGGAGTGGGTAGTACTCAAGGATCACCACGGGATGAGAACATGGCTCTTGTTGTAGCCTCAAGGTCATCACCCACCTCACCACCAACTACTTTTCCTAATTGGTTTTCCTAAGTTTGGGATGATTTAGGTTTCTGATTTATAGTAAATTTCAATGCATTTTCTTTCCAAGCATGTTCTTTTTTGTTAAGTGATATGTCAATGCAGTGCTCTCACATGTAATAGGATTATTGAGCCAAGATATGAACAATAAGATTAAGCAATTTTCAATGCATTTTTTCTTCAACTCTATCCTTTATGTATAACTCCTATGTCAATGCAATCTACAATATGTAATTAGATGATTGAGTCAAGATGTGAACAACAAAAATAACTAAATTTCAATGCAACAAGACTAGTTTTCATAATTTTGAAGCACATAGGCTAGAGGAGCCAAAACATGCACACCATGACTTAGGGGGTCTATGTGGGTCCCCATGTGGAGCCTACACCTAAATTTTTCTCGCCATCCTAGCTAACCTAGTTGGAAACCCCAAATCAAAAGTTGAGCCCATTTGGGAATTATTTGCCACGTCTAATAAATTGATTGGTCAAAGGTGTAGGAAAATTGTCATTTTGTTGCATCGACTAGGACATGTGCGGCCCCAAAGAATATGTAAGTTGATGATCTTACATACAGATTGGTGTGGTCGCATGATATTTCTCCTCAACACCACCCAATCCACCACCCTATCCGCCATTACTTCTCGTGACCACCTTACACTACAACACTACAGTTAACTACTTTATAAACATTAAACTTGGTTGCAAAGTTTTCCCACTCACCTACTGTGGGGAACAATAAAAAATTTTAACACTAAAAATGGAATCAAAAGAAGGAAACTCGTAATTGATACCTTTTGGTCAAGGTCAAGTGAATTATCTATTCTTATTAGTTCAATATCTATTTGCACCAAGAGGCTTGTATTTATAGAGCAACATGCAGCTGCATTTACTACTCGTCAACTTGTCTTACATTAGCCTAAGGGGATGTCTTTTAACATTACAACTCCATTCAATACACCTACCTCTTAGTGAATTGAGACACATAACATTTCTTTCTATCCTACCCATTTTGGAGTTTTCATTAATTTTATAGCCAGAACGTGTCCAGTTGGGGTGTCTATAAGTATTTAGAGAAGGAATCAAATAGAAGGAGAATGCTCTACCATTTGAAGATCTTTATACTCATGAATTGTGTTTCATAGTGCATTCAACATGAATGTTTTAGTGCAACATAATTGAATAGTACAAAGGTCTCAAATAGCAGAGTCTCCTCGTTCTATTTGATATTGGCAATGTTGTGTACACATATATATATATATGTATGTTTGGCCACATTTAGGATCTAGCGCACATATTGGTTCGTCTTCCCTTATCATTTTCACTTGAGGTATGTTTTTTTGTGGTCATGGAAATTGAATGTAAGAAGAGACTTCAATTTAGACTACAAAGGTGATCTATGCATCCAGAACAAGCGCTCTATTTAGTTATTGGTTTGAAAATTTACATATATGCACGAATGGTTATTTGGATGGTATTGTATACATTTTTTGCATTTGAATTTAAAAGAAACTTCAATTGAATTTAGAAGACGCTTCCATTGAAGGTAAAATGAACTTCAATTGAATGTATAACACACTATACAATTGTAAGGTAATCCAACTTCTAGGGTAGACACAAATAATCAATTATTTGTTTCTAAGAATGATATATATTAATGAAAGGCTTATTGCATCTCATATATAACACTTCAATTATTTGGGGTTGTTCAAATTGTTCACACCTATGCCCAATCATCACATTACATGTCAAAGGCTACATTGTAAAAGAGGGTATTATAAGATTTGATATTGTTGCCCTTTGAAGTTAGGGTGTGCATGTCCTGTCCCCCCACCCTACAAAGTTGCATACACATACATATCTATACACATACATATCTATATGCATACATACATACATACATATGTATGCATGTATGCATTTATGTATGTTAGGGGATAACAAGTTCCAACTTCAAGTTTTGTGGGTTTTCAATGTCACTGCTCCTATTAAGGGGTTCCAAATTCATTTCAATTTATCAGTTTGAGGGT
>BSBK01003197.1:442500-447500 GCA_027943335.1 Chamaecyparis obtusa
CTAAATATAAATGCTAGTTTAAAATAAGTTAAATTTAAAGTTCATAGTTATCTAGATTTTGAAATCTTAATAATTGAAATGTCATAATTTAAAAATATGTCAATGTAATTCATTCATATTGACCCAAATACTTATGCAAATATAATATTTATAAATCTTACACTAAAATCACAAATTTAAATAAAAAATAGAACATAATGCACAAAACATTGATGTAGTTCATATAGATTTCTAATACAATATCATTAAAAGAAGTAGCTAATTCAAAATTTATACTTATGATTATGTTATGAGAAGGTTCTTATTTTGAACCAAATAAAATAAAAAGAATAAGAAATCAATCAAATAGCTTTTTCAAATTATTTTGAACTTTCTTAATAAATAAAATTGTTTCCAGCATATTGAATTTAATATTAAATCCAATCTAATATTCCTTAAAATCTTAACAACTAACTAACAAAATACACTTCAAAATACATATGTGATAGCTCAAAAGAGCAGCAATATTTCAAATCTTCAATTGGTAAATCATTCTAGATGTTGTTAGATAAACCCTATTTACAATTTACACACGCCCAATATTTGTAACTAGATATTCCCTGATCATGTTTCTACACATTTCTTAAACTAAATATTTCTATTGTTTGCAGTAAAGTCTGCATCATTTGTGTTCATTTTTTATAATACCAATGCGCCATCTGCATTTCATGTCCCTGCCTATAATACCTGCAATCAACACTTCCGCTATGTCTGCAAATTTTGTGCATTTCACTCCAAACTAAACCACTCACGTGAGATGCTTCAAAATTTCAGCTCTTTTAATGAAGGGATCAATAACATAAATTACAAGCCCAGAACCTGCTTCTAAAAAATCATTGGAGGGCCACCATGCTAAAAATAACAAAAAATCATTACCTGATAAATCTAGAAAGAAAAACATGGACACCATTTCATGTGATTGGCGCAATATAAGGAACATCCCAACATTCAATTTGAGCAATCTTGTCTTCTATTACAATCAGGCTTCCTACTACTGGAACCGCTGGAGCTCAAGTCCAAACAATAAATAGAATCGATTGTTTTTTGGTATCAATATTTCTATATTTCTTATCGGGCGGGAGTTTGAACTAAATATTTTTGAATTTGTGCTGTTGGGCGGGAGACTGTTTGAGTTTGAATTTGTGTTGAGTGAGAGATGGATGGATTTCCGCTCAGGTGTACGGTGGGAGTAGGAGAAACGAAAATGAAAATGTGTACCTTTTTGTCAAATATTCTGTTTGTCATGCTATCATGTATGATATGAGGTATGATGTTATAGCATCTTAAGCATGAACGTTTAATCGGGAGATTAGCTACTGCCATTTTTTTCACCACTCTAGTTGGCCGAGTTGGCAACCCCAAATCAAAAATTGAGAGCCCATTTGGAATTGATTTTCCACGTGTACTGAACCGATTGGTCGAAGGTGTATGAAAGTTTCCATTTCGATGTGTTGACTAGGATGTGTGTAGCCCCCAAGGAATATGTAAGTTGATGAGTTTGCGTACAGACTGGGGTGGCCATATAGCATTTCGCCACAACACCACCCAATCCACCACCCTGGCCATCATTACTTCCCGCAGCCACCTTACGCTGCAACATGCATCTACATTTACTATGCGTCAAGTCACCTTACATACGGCTAAGGGAACACCATTTAACATTACAACTCCAATCAATACACTTGACTCTTCGCGGATCGAGACACCTCACATAACTTTCTATCTCACCCATTCTGGAGTGTTCAATAGTGTTGGAGCTGAAATGTGCTCGACAAAGAACTCCAAAACTATACAATACTGTCATTACCTGTTCCGATTTGGACCACCTTCCACTTCAACTTTGTTGGTTTTTTTAACTTGTTTTGGACTTTGTTTCTTTGCATTATTTTTTTCACCATTTACTCACTTTGTCTGCATGTTTTTAGCGAGACATGACTTCGTCTACGTGCAGGAGAGAGAGAGTCCCACACGAGGCTACATGATACAAACCAATCCATATTAAAAATAAATCTTTAAAAAATATCACCACAAATACTTAATCCAGACACACATGCCAATTTGAATCAGTAATTTAAATAAAACAACAAATCAACATCTTACCCTTTTCCATCATTCTTATTTAATTTTATTTTAAACAAACTTAAATTCTTTAATTTTAAGTACATCACATTACTTTAATAGTTGATTAGTTATTTATCCAGCTCATTATAGAGAATCCCTCAACGTTGTGTTCAACGAACACTAATCGAGAAGTTCATCAAGTTGGACAATTGAATATAATATATGTATGAAAAACTGTTGCACCCATAGGAAAACGTATAGGGGAGAGGACTCAGAAAGTGTGCACCCTAACTTTGAGGGTCCATGTGAGTCACCATGTGGACCCCACACCTAATTTTGTTTCACCACCCTAGCTGGCCGAATTGGCAACCCCAAATCAAAATTTGAGAGCCCATTTGGAATTGATTTAAATCCACGTGTACTGAACTGATTAGTCGAAGGTGTATGAAAGTTGCCATTTCGATGCGTTGACTAGGATGTGTGCGGCCCCCAAGGAATACGTAAGTTGATGAGCTTGTGTACAGACTAGGGTGGCCATGTAGAATTTTGCCACAACGCCACCTAATCCACCACCCTGGCCGTCATTACTTCCCGCAGCCACCTTATGCTGCAACATGCATTTGCATTTACTATGCGTCAAGTCACCTTACATATAGCTAAGGGAACACCATTTAACATTACAACTCCAATCAATACACTTTGACTCTTCACAGATCGAGACACCTCACATAACTTTCTATCTCACCCATTCTAGAGTGTTCAATAGTGTTGGAGTCGAAATGTGCTCGACAAAGAACTCCACAACTATACAATGCCACCATTACCTGTTCCAATTTGGACCACCTTCCACTTCAACTTTGCTGGTTTTTTAAACTTGTTTTGGACTTTGTTTCTTTGCATTTTTTTTTTGCCATTTACTCACTTTGTCTGCATGTTTTTAGTAGGGCATGACTTTGTCTACGTGTAGGATGAGAGAGAGAGAGAGAGAGAGAGAGAGAGAGAGAGAGAGAGAGAGAGAGAGAGATGTCAATCATTGGGAGGAGATATGGGAGCTGGTTTACCGCGTGGTGTTCGACGAAGGTGAGGATACTGCTCCTTACTAAGGCCACCTTTCACCATTGGGGCCAATGAAATCTGTCATGTTTCATTTTGTTTGGTTGTTTCCCTAACATTAACCTCCAATGTTTATTTTTTTGGATGTCCTTGCCGCTTCTTGTGTCTTGTGTGTTTCTTTGTGTTTTTAACATGATTTCTTGTATTCATTAACACTTTTATCTTCAAGGGAATCACACTCTTGTCTTTTATGGTCACTCACATGCTCATAGTGAATGAAATTCAATTTTTTAAGGTTGTCAAGCATCCTTGTTCACATTCCGCCTCTTATTATGCATATAAGTGTTCTACTTATCACATTTAACATGTATTATTGGTTTTCATTACACATGTTGGGGTCTAAGGGTTTAAAAAACTATCTACTTTATGTTTAACTAGGACTATTAATGGGTTGCACTAATGTTGGGGTTTAATGGTTTAATAAGCTATCTGTTTTATGATTTAACTACGACTGCTAAATATGTTATCTACTTAAGGGTCTAATAAGCTATCTTCTTTATGCTTAATGGTTTCAAAATTAGGGATTAAGGGTTTAATATGTTATATGTTAAATGGTTTGAATATGAATGTTACTAGCTTCCAAATTGTTTTCAATTTGTGTTTTACAAGATTTCATTTATTGTGTTAAGGGTTTAAAAATTAATTTTTTAAGATACTAGCTTTTGCTATCTTCTATTTCAAAGCATCAAAGGATAGTTGGCATTCCAAGTTCTAGTCAATTGGCTTGTTTATTTTCCTTTTTGAGTAGCTCTTCCAATGGGGCCGGTATTGTGGCATGGTCTTTAATGAACTTTCTATGGTATTTGGTGTATCCTAAAAATGTTTTAACTTCATTTGCTATCTTGATGAGTGGTAGATTAATTATAAGTGTAATTTTAACTATCTATCATCATTCTTTCATTGCAAATTATGTACCCAAGTAGTGTACCAAACATAACTGAAAAAATGAACTCCTTTACGTTTAACAAGACTTGCATGCTTTTGCATTTTTCTAGCATTCTCTAAAGTACTTGTACATGATTTATAACTGGTCCATAGACCATCCATTCATCTAGATAAACTTCTAAAAATTCATGATTAAAGTCTTTGAATGTGTTGACCATAATTTGGATGATTATTGTTGGAGTAGTTTTTAACCCAAAAGGCATTACCAATATACATAAATGAGCCACATTCAATAGAAAAAGTTCTTCTGGGTTGGTCTTTGTCTCTTATATGGACTTGATGGAAACTAGAGAACCCATCTTTGAATGAATAACTTTCTCTTTCTCCAACTGATTCTAGGATTCCTTAGTAAAGGGTATTTGGAATGGATCATGTGAACAAGCTTTGTTTCACTCCCAAGGGTCAATACATGTGGATTTCACCAATCTTTTTATTTTGTATCACCATTGGGCTTATCCATTCAATTTTTTTTTTCTACTGGTTTGATTATTCTAGTTGTGTACATTTTTTCAAATGTAGTTGTAACCCTTTTCTTCTAGTTGGGATTAGCTGGTATGGTCTCTTCCTAACTAGTTTGGCTCCTTCTTTTAGTTATATTTTCATGGTCCCCACTTTTGGTTTGATTCCTTTCATCTCTATAAAGATCCAACAAAATAGTTCTTTGTATTCTGTTCAAATTTTAGAGATGGCTCCCACAATACCCTCATCCTAGCAATTTCCAATATTAGCCATATTTGGGGTATCTGATTTGGGGATGTTTTCCTCCCAAAGTTTAATTGGTTGATTGTAATAATGTAATCTAGAGTCTTTTGCAAGTTTGATTTTGTGTTCACCTTCTCCTA
>BSBK01003197.1:452500-577500 GCA_027943335.1 Chamaecyparis obtusa
CTCTTCTTACATTCAATTTCCATGACCACAAAAAAACATACCTCAAGTGAAAATGATAAGGGAAGACGAACCAATATGTGCGCTAGATCCTAAATGTGGCCAAATATACATATATATATGTGTACACAACATTGCCAATATCAAATAGAATGAGGAGACTCTACTATTTGAGACCTTTGTACTATTCAATTATGTTGCACTCAAACATTCATGTTGAATGCACTATGAAACACAATTCATGAGTATAAAGATCTTCAAATGGTAGAGCATTCTCCTTCTATTTGATTCCTTCTCTAAATACTTATAGACACCCCAACTGGACACGTTCTGGCTATAAAATGAATGAAAACTCCAAAATGGGTAGGATAGAAAGAAATGTTATGTGTCTCAATTCACTAAGAGGTAGGTGTATTGAATGGAGTTTTAATGTTAAAAGACATCCCCTTAGGCTAATGTAAGACAAGTTGACGAGTAGTAAATGCAGCTGCATGTTGCTCTATAAATAGAAGCCTCTTGGTGCAAATAGATATTGAACTAATAAGAATAGATAATTCACTTGACCTTGACCAAAAGGTATCAATTACGAGTTTCCTTCTTTTGATTCCATTTTTAGTGTTAAAATTTTTTATTGTTCCCCACAGTAGGTGAGTGGGAAAACTTTGCAACCAAGTTTAATGTTTATAAAGTAGTTAACTGTAGTGTTGTAGTGTAAGGTAGTCACAAGAAGTAATGGTAGCTAGGGTGGTGGATTGGGTGGTGTTGAGGAGAAATATCATGCGACCACACCAATCTGTATGTAAGATCATCAACTTACATATTCTTTGGGGCCGCACATGTCCTAGTCGATGCAACAAAATGACAATTTTCCTACACCTTTGACCAATCAATTTATTAGACGTGGCAAATAATTCCCAAATGGGCTCAACTTTTGATTTGGGGTTTCCAACTAGGTTAGCTAGGATGGCGAGAAAAATTTAGGTGTAGGCTCCACATGGGGCCCCACATAGACCCCCTAAGTCATGGTGTGCATGTTTTGGCTCCTCTAGCCTATGTGCTTCAAAATTATGAAAACTAGTCTTGTTGCATTGAAATTTAGTTATTTTTGTTGTTCACATCTTGACTCAATCATCTAATTACATATTGTAGATTGCATTGACATAGGAGTTATACATAAAGGATAGAGTTGAAGAAAAAATGCATTGAAAATTTCTTAATCTTATTGTTCATATCTTGGCTCAATAATCCTATTACATGTGAGAGCACTGCATTGACATATCACTTAACAAAAAAGAACATGCTTGGAAAGAAAATGCATTGAAATTTACTATAAATCAGAAACCTAAATCATCCCAAACTTAGGAAAACCAATTAGGAAAAGTAGTTGGTGGTGAGGTGGGTGATGACCTTGAGGCTACAACAAAATTGTAAATGAAATGAACAATAATGAAATAGTAGAAAGGATAGAAACATGGGTATGTACAAAAATGTAAGTGAAATGAACATGAATGAAATAGTAGAAACAAATAAATAACCATGAGGATGTGAAACAAGGTCAGTAAGGGTATGGAAAACTAAAAATGAACATGAACATGATGGAAATAGTTGAATGGATAGATACGTGGAGCTGAATTGAGCAACTGATGCAGGAGCATCCTGGGTGTAAGGGAAATCTTGCATCACCTAAAAGTATTGTTTGGTTTGTCAATAAGGGCTATCTTTGTGCAGAGTTACTATTTCTAAAAATTTACTATTTTTAGTAAGTTGTTCGTTTGAGCTCAGAATGTTCTAATTTATTCTCTAGAGGTTCATTTTGGCTATATAACCTTGCCAGTAAATTTTCATTGCAAGATCAAGTTTGGTTTCGAAGATATTGAAAATTTGTGGTTTTTCTAGAAGGGTACAAAAACTTTGAACTCATTTTTGAAGGCTTTAGAGGCTCCAAAAAGGGGTTAAACCTTGGTGTGAGAAGCATTTTGTGACTTAATCCTATAGAGAACTTCACACCATTTCTGAAATGGGGCTATAATAGCTAATCAGAGCAATGGGTAAAAAGTTATGGTCTCCAGAAGTTGTGCTACTTAGGATGGAAAAATTAAATTCCTTCAAAAGCTCATTTCAATTCTGAAAGTTATTTGGGGACTATTCAAATGTAATAAAAGATAAATAATAATATCTTAGGGATGGTCGGCGTCAAAGTAAAGGGTTATAATTTCTAGAACCTTCTTGGGCGGTTAAAATTCCCCCTATATAATGAAGGCCCGTAGGGTTATCTAGAGTAGTTCTAAGGATGTATATGGTGGCTCTGGCTTGTAGAATATTGTAATGAAAATGCTGTTAGAGTTTTATTTCCTTTTACTCTAGTTGCTTAAGCGTCTCTTAGGTGCATTATTAATTAATTCTTAATTAATAATGTGCAACCTAGTTTTTCCCCTTTAGGGTTTCATTCACCTTTTTAAGGTTGAACTTTGTAATTGTTTTTTTAATTCAGTTGATAATTTTGCTCTCACATTTTGAGTAAACATCTGAGTTCTGCTTTTTCATCTTTGTGCTTCTACTTTGTATCAGGTTCTTGCATGCAGGTGTATTCGGGGTCTGTGGATTTGCATGTTTGTCAAATCCTACATGGTATCAGAGCCATTCTGCTGCAGCTTGTTCAAAGTTTTCTGAAGCTGTGGATCAAGCCTTTTTTTCTGGTATTTTCTGCTGTTTTTTATATTGGATCTGGGGGGTTGCAATTTTTCAGGGCACTTTGGACAAAAACTGACCTCACGGTTGCGTCCAGAAGGCCCGAGATACCCAAAATCCATATAAAATTTATCCTTTTTGGACACCGGAGCTTCTGGGAAATTTTTTTTCCTTTCTGGACCGTACGGCACGATTTTCGAGAAAAAAAATTTAAAAAAAAGGGTTTTTCTATAGTTTTTGTGGCGCACCGCCAGCGCTCCGCCAGCGCGCCACCACCGCCCAGCCGGCCGCCACCGCCGCTCCGCTCCGCGCAACCGGCCAGCCACCGGCGCCCAGCCGGCCGCCTCCGCGCCACCGGCGCCCCGCCGACCACCACCGCGCCACCAGCGATCGGCCGCCCCACCGCCGCCCAGCCCGGCCGCCGCCCATCCTCCGCCCGGCCCCTGCAGCAGGTGACGTCACCTGCTGACGTCACTTGCCGGCGAGTTTCCGGCGCCGGAAAACAAATTTTCCGGCGTTTTAAAATTTTTTTTCTGACGGTACGGTTCTGACGTCATGCTGACGTCAGCGACGGCTCAGTGACGGTCATACGGCCGTCAAATTTTTTGCCGTCCCTGGTTTTTTCCAGAGAGCTTGCATTTGGGGGTACTTGGGCGTTTTTGCTCCTACAGGGTTCATACGGACTCGAAAATCGACATATGATATATCACCGGAAAGGTCTTTCCGAGACGGACGCAATGATGCTGGTTTGGTTTGCTGATTCAGCCATTTGAGCTCTATTTTTCAGCATCAAAGTCAAGGCTTCTCCTTTCCTCCTTCTCTGCTTCTGGAGTCCAGGTTTTCTCCCCTTTTTTTTGTGCTTTCAGTTATTTGCTGTACGGGGGTTTGATTTATACATTGTGGGGGGGTGTTTTTCCTTTCTGTAATTTACTTCAGAAAAGACCCTTCTACTTCTGTCTTCTTCTTCTCTCAATGTCGGATCCCTCTGTGACCCGGCTGACACCGCATAATTATCATACCTGGAAAGCACACATGACCAGACTTCTTATGTCACGTGGCTTATGGTCATGTCTGGATGAGAACCAACCTGTCCTGCAACGTCCCTTTGAGATTCTTCAGCACAGGAATAAGATGGATGAAGCCATGGGCTTGATTGCACTGAACATCTCCGACAGTCTCCTCTTTCACTTGGAAGGTTTGACCACTCCTAGGGCCATTTGGGGCAAGTTTTCAGATTTGTTTGGCACAGTTAATGAGTTCAGGGCACTTCAGCTTGATGCAGAGTTGACTACTTTGACTCCCACCAGCTTTCCCACCATTGAGGACTTCTTGATGAAGTTCAAGTCTCTGCGTTCAGTTTTGCAGGGATGTGGGAAAACAAAGACAGATGATGAGTGTATCTATTTGATACTCTCAAAGTTGCGAGGACAGTACCAGATCTTTTCTTCCACTTTCTACTCCACCATGGATGCTTTGGGTACCAGACATGTTATGCCCTCTTTTGAGACTTTCTGTGATAGGTTGACTCGTGAGCAGTCCAAGATCACTCAGATGGATTCACTTGCAGGTTCACAGTCACAGGCATTGCTTGCCAAGTCATCTCAGGACACACAGAAGCCGAAGCCAAAGCAGATATCTGACTCCTCCTCTCAGCACTCTACTGACACACCATCTTCTTCTAAGAAGGAGAATCAGAAGACTCAGATTCCCACATGTTCCTATTGTCAGAAGAGGAACCATGATGAGTCACAGTGTTTTCAAAAGAGATGTGATGGTTATGAGAAACAGATTGCAGATTTGCAAGCTCTCCTTCAGAAGAGCACTATTTTCTCTCCATCCTCTTCCACCTCACAGGGGTCTGCTTTTCAGTCTTCTGCATCTTCTTCGACATCTGGACAGGGTTTTGGACAGGGTCATGCATTACGGGCATCTGTTGCATCCCCTTTACAGGTCCCTTGGATACTGGATTCCGGTGCTTCTCACCATATGGCATCTTCTCAGGAGTTGTTTTCTTCTTTTGAGACTTCTCCTATTCCTCATATTCTCATGGGGAATAACACTGTACAGACAGTCTGTGGGACAGGTTCAGTCAGCATTCAGGATGGCACATTCCATGATGTATTGTATGTTCCATCTCTCTCTGCAAACCTTCTCTCCATTTATCAGATTACTCGCAGTGGGTCAGGGAAGACAGTTGAGTTCACGGCCGATTCAGCCTTCATCAAGGATAGTGTGACAGGAGGCATTATTGCTACAGGGACAGTTGATCATTCCTCCCGTCTCTACATCTTTTCTCATTTTGGTCCACCATCTCCATTGTCGGAGCTCAGCTCTCCTCTTTCACGAGAGCATCATGTGGTGCAGTCAGGTAGCTTGAACCTCTGTGTTGTTCCTGAGACCCGTGTTGTGACTGCTACACCACATCCTGAGGAGTACTTTTCTCTTCAGCCGGATTCTTCTTCAGCACTGCTTGATCCTCCAGCTCCATTCATCGAGCCACCAGGTGCAGTTGTTGAGGATTCTTCAGAGGACACTCATCTCCTCTCTCATGACAGTGTCCGCACACCTGTCATACCACTTGCATTGGGGATTCCCTTTCAGGATCCTCGTGTCTTCACATTTGAGCATCAGCTCGGCCTTCCAGTGACACCTCATCCTTTGAGGTCACCTCTTCAGCACCCACTGACCTTCACTCCTCTGCATTGGAGTCACAGTGGTTTGCACATTGCTCCAGGGGTTCTTTCATTCTGGGGGGCTTTGGAGCATCGACCCTCTCTCTCGGGGGGGGTTAGCAGCACGCATTGTACTACTGGCTTTGAGAGAGTCTCTTGAAGTCATGCCTTTTGTCTTTGATTTTGTCTTTGATTTCTTTTATATCTCTTTTTGGAGAGGGGTTTTTCCCACTGGGTTTTCTCCTTTGTCTCCGGTTTACAGAGATTTCCTTGTACTGGGTACCTGATCAGGCCTTGTTGCCGGGACCCATTTCTTGCTTTCTTAGTCTTGCTAGGTCTGCTTTCTCCCTGCGTTCAGCTTAAGGGGGGGTGTTAGAGTTTTATTTCCTTTTACTCTAGTTGCTTAAGCGTCTCTTAGGTGCATTATTAATTAATTCTTAATTAATAATGTGCAACCTAGTTTTTCCCCTTTAGGGTTTCATTCACCTTTTTAAGGTTGAACTTTGTAATTGTTTTTTTAATTCAGTTGATAATTTTGCTCTCACATTTTGAGTAAACATCTGAGTTCTGCTTTTTCATCTTTGTGCTTCTACTTTGTATCAGGTTCTTGCATGCAGGTGTATTCGGGGTCTGTGGATTTGCATGTTTGTCAAATCCTACAAATGCCCATGTGGCAATGAATGTTATATTTCAAAATATTGTAATTCCATTTCATTGGAGATAATAGAAAGCAAGTTTCCTATTCTTGCAATCATTTGGTTCTTGCAATTTGTTGTTATTTCTCTATTTTGTTGTGTGTGTTTGTGTTGATAAGTGGAGTACCCTTCATCAAGTGGTATCAGAAAAGGAGTTCTTGAGTGTGTAGATAGATCACCGATTGTGAGGCAGTTTACAACAAGAATTTGGTTATGTGTTTGAGAGCTTAGTGTAGAAAAAAAGCCTCCATGAATGAACCATGGTGGGAGAGTTGCACATGTAACAAAAGAGGGTTTTAGAGCTCTCCAAAGACAAGTGCAAGCATTGTAGGAGGAGCCATGTAGGGGAATGAATATTATGGTAAGAGACAAAAGTGAGGAGTAATTTGAAGAAGAACGACAAGTTGAACAAGAAGCACCAGAAGTGGCTAGAGATCTTGAGGAGGATAGGTTTTTTAGGGTTATTTCCAAGATTGAAGTCCCTACATTTTTGGGAAATCTTAACCTAGAGGAACTGATTGATTGGATCAATGATCTGGAAGAATATTTTGAGTATGAATATGTCAAAGATCCTAAGAGGCTCAGATTTGCAGAGGCCAAACTGAAAGGTCATGAAAAAATTTGGTGGTAGGAGATTCAGTTAGAGAGGAATAGGAGAGGAAAGGAGAAAATCACAAGATGGGACCAGATGGTGGAGAAATTGAAGAGAAAATTCATTCTTGTTGACTATGAGTTTGACCTGCTCAAGAAAATGCAAGGGTTGAAGCAAGTGGGAAGATTTGTTAAAAAATATATGGAAGATTTCTATCGAGTCCTCATTAGATGAGGTCATGCAAAAGTTGAAAAAGAAAAAGTTTTCCGTTACCTTTATGGGTTAAGGCCAAGTATCCAAGAGGAGTTGAGTCTCATTAGAATGACTAGTATTGTAGAGGCATACCAGTTTACTTCAAGGGTAGAAGAGAAGTTGAGAAAGAGATTTAAAGAAAAGAAAAGAGGGCGAAGTCAAGGAGGAAGAGGTGGCGGAAGACCCTTTGGGAATCAAAATGAGGACGAGAGAAGAAATGAAGATGTGGGTACCAGTCGAACTCCAAGGAATGAGGGTTTCAATCTCTCTCGTGATCAAAATAATGGAGAACAAAGAGGAAGAGGGAGAGGAAGGCCTGGACAAGGATCTGGGAAAGGCGGTTTCATAGGAACTTGTTTCCATTGTGGTCATGAAAAGCATCAAGCCTATGAATGTCCACAATGCCAAGGAAGGACAGATAGAAGGACTAAAGGTCAAGCACAAGTTGCACATGAAGATGAAGAAGCTCAACTGGAGCACTCTGACGATGTTGAGAGGGGAGAAACCCTTGTTGTTAGGAGAACCCTGTTAAATGATGAAAATGAGTTAGGTTAGAGGAAGGGCCTATTTCGCACTAGGTGCAAGTGTGAGGATAAGTGTTGTGATGTAAATATTGACAGTGGAAGCACTGATAATCTGGTATCAAAAGAGATGGTCACAAAGCTAAAGCTCAAGAGGGAGAGACACCCATATCCATATTGGATTGCCTGGGTTCAAGATGACCACAAGGTCCTGGTTAATGAGTAGTGCCTGGTGAAGATCAAGATTGGGAGCTACTGAGATGAGGTACTCTATGATATCATACCCATGGATGGATGTTATACGTTGCTGGAGAGGCCATGACAATTTGATAGGTGTGCTATACATGATGGTCATGCAAACACCTATTCTCTAGTAAAGGATGGAGTTCATCATAAGCTGAAACCCCTAATAAAGACAGATGAAAATGTATGCAATAGTGCTACAATATGTTTAGTTAATGGAAGGATGGTTCTAGAAGGCATGAGACATTAGCATATGTGTTTTTCTTTAATTTAAAAAGTTGGTAAAGAGGAAGTAGAAGATGTAGCTATAGAAGTTGCAGATTTGTTGGGTGAGTTTCAAGATATTGTGTTTGATAATGTACCTGATGGATTTCCACCAGTGAGAAAGATTAGTCATCAAATGGACTTGATTCCAAGAGTCAATTTTCCAAATAAGATTTCCCATAGAATGACTCCAGTTGAGAGTGAGGAATTGAATAGGAAAGTGCAAGAGTTGTTACAAAAGGGGTTGATTCGAGAGAGTTTGAGTCCATGTGTTGTACCAATAGTACTAGCACCAAAGAAAAATGGTGAATGGAGGATGTGCATAGATTCTCGGGCTATCAACAAGATTACTATCAAGTATAGATTTCCCTTGCCAAGGATGGATGACATTATGGATTGTTTGAGTGGAGTTGTGTACTTCACAAAGATAGATTTGAAGAGTGGATATCATCAAATCCAGCTCAAAGAAAGAGATGAATGGAGGATAGCCTTCAAGACAAAGGAGGGCGTGTATGAGTGGTTATTCATACCTTTTGGGCTAACCAATGCCCCAAGCACATTCATGTGACTCATGAACGAGGTACTGAAAGAATTTATGGGTAAGTTTGTCATTGTTTATTTGGATGATATTTTGATATTCAATAAGACATTGGAATCTAGCATATAATGCATATTCATAGGGTCTTTGAGAGGTTAGGGGAAGAGAAGTTGTTGATTAATCTGAAAAAGTGTAGTTTTGTGAAAGAGTTAGTGTATCTAGGATTTTTAGTTTCCACAAATAGTCTTAACATGGACCCAGAGAAGGTGAAGGCTATCCTTGAATGGCCTACCCCAAGGAGTACTACTAAGGTACGATATTTTCATGGTTTGACTAGCTTTTACAAAAAAAAAATCATAAATTTCAGTGGTATCTATGGACCTTTGATTGAAACAATGAGAGGGGATAAGAAAGAGTTTAAGTGGACTATAGGAGCATAAAAGAGTTTTGATTTACTGGAAAAAAAATAGTTATAGAACAACCTGTTTTGGCACTTCTAGGTTATAATAAATTATTTCAAGTAGACTATGATGCTATTGGTAATGCCATTGGAGCTATTTTGAGTCAGGAAGGTAAACTCATTGCTTATTTTAGTGGGAAGTTGAATGATGCCAAAAGAAAGTATTATGTTTATGATCAAGAGTTCTATGCTATAGTTCAACATTGAGGAAGTGGAGACATTATCTTTTGCCTAAAGATCTTTTTTTATTTACTGAACATCAATCTTTGTAATATTTGAATAGTCAAGGAAAATTGAATCAGGGGCATTTGAAATGGGTAGAGTTTTTGCAGAGTTACACTTTTGTTTTGAAGCACATAAGTGAAAAGTCTAATAGGGTTGTAGATGCCCTCAACATGAGACATATTTTTATGATAGAGATGAAGATTGAGGTTGTAGGGTTCAAGGAACTCAAGATTTTGTACCCAGAGTATCCTGATTTTGGTGAAGCCTAAGGAGCTTGTATAGAACCTGTTACTCTAGACAGAACCAGAAGGTTCTACTTTATAATCCAAGATGGTATGTTATTCAAAGGTAGTCAATTTTGCATTTCAAGGAGTTCCATGAGGGATAATATCTTTAAAGAGAAGCATAGTGGAGGTTTGGCTGGATATTTTGGTCGAGATAAAACCATTGCTCTAGTCAGTGAGAATTATTATTGGCCACAGTTGAAACAAGATGTTAAGAATTTTGTACAAAGTTATAGAATATGTCAGATGAAAAAAGGAACAAAGTAGAATATAAGATTGTATCAGCTATTACCTGTACTAGAGAAGCCATGAGAGGAAATTAGTATGAACTTTGATCTTGGCTTACCAAGAACTCAGAGAGGGCATGATTCCATGTTTGTGGTGGTAGACAATTTTCAAAGATGACATATTTTATTCCTTGTAAGAAGACTAATGATGGTGTGTTGGCAAGTGGTCAGCACATGCACACATATGCATATGTATGCACATGCACATATATGTAATGTTGTCATTGATGACAACACTTATCAGTTTTATGATCACACATATTAGATATGATAAATGCAGTTGATGAATGAAAAATGCCTAAGTCCACAGACTGTTCCAGTAACCCAGTCTGATAGAAAATATTAGCAAGCTTCACATAAGTTGTATTAAGGCTTACGATCTTAATGACATGCTTGTTGGACACCAATGAACACATGTGTGAGGTTGCACATGTTCATATTAAAGGATCGAAGAAATATGTTTAGTTGATTGGATGCAAAGAGAGTAAACATAGCATAACATGTTAGTGATAATTGAGGCTGACCTTATGAATGGTTGGAAATTTATTTTTAGATGGTATCTTGTATGTAAGGTTGACTGAGGATGTTAATGAAGCATGTAAGTGCACTTGAATTAATATGATGTTTAACTAGAGTAATGTCAACTGGCTTTTGAAATTATACTTCTAATAGGGTATAAGTATACAAACACTTTTGTAAAAGTGAGTGATGATGTGAATGAAGATATGGATGGATGTTAGATGCAGAGACATCTAAAAGACAGAGTAGAGATCAAGAGGAAGGAGAACAAGAGGAGTTCTTTTAGGAATACTTTGTTAACTCTTTGTATTCAGGACAACATATTTTTTGTAAGTGTTGTTGCACCTATTGTACACCCCTAATAGGGTTTGATTTTCTTTAACAGGACTAGGACCTTTAACAGGGTCGATTCCTTATCTAGGATCTCATTATATATATCCCTTAACAGGGATCTGCCTATAATATTGTATTAATCAGGTCCTAACAGGGCTAGAACTCCTAACAGGGTTTTCAAGATTGATAGTGAAGAATTTTGTGGGTACCATCCCCATCGGGGTTTTCCCTTGGCTAGGGTTCCCTAGAAAATAAATATGGTGTTATGAGTTCTTCTATGTTTGTCTTTATTGCACAGTTATTCATTTTATATTATATCTTTATCCATTGGTTAAAGAAGCTAAAGAAGTTTGAGAATTCATTTAAGCATTGTAACGTTGATTTACCCCCCTCTCAGTGTTACCAAATCCTAACATGGCGTTCATGTGGAAGAATTATTTTTCAAAGAAGTGGTGAGACTACATGGTCTACTAAAGAGCATAGTTTCAGATCGAGACACCAAGTTCATTGGGCACTTTTGGAGAACATTGTGGAAGAAGTTAAAGACATTTGAAGTTCACTTTAGCACACCATCCACAAATTGAAGGACAAACAAAAGTAGTGAATAGGAGTTTGGGTAATCTATTGAGATACTTGGTTGGAGATAAACCAAAGGGGTGAGATTTGATTTTACCACAGGCATAATTTGCATACAATAATTTTGTCAATAGAAGTATTGGTAAATCACCATTCCAGATAGTAAATGGAAGTAGTCCCAGGAATGCTTCAGAATTTAGGAAGTTGGACAAAGGAGAGACAAGTAGTGTTGAAGCTGAAGACTTTGCAGAACACTTGAAAAATTTCCATGAGGAGGTGAGGAAGCATATTAATAACATGAATATGTAGTACAAGGCTAAGACAAATGAGAAAATGAGGCATAAGGAATTTCATATTGGAGATGAAGTCATGATTCATTTTTAAAAGGAGAGATTTCCAGTGGGAACACATAATAAGTTGAAGATGAAGAAGTTTGGGCCATGCAAAATACTGAAGAAGCATGCTTCAGGAAATGCTTATGAAGTAGAGTTTCCCAGTGAACTCAATATTTCACCAAGTTCAATATTTCAAATCTGACAAAGTATTATGAAGGAATTTTCGAGGATGAGGTAATATAAGAAAAATGGAATATTCTAGTAACTACTTCAGCTACATAGGAGATTGAAACATGTTGGATAGTCATGCCAGCAGAAGCACAAGAATAAAACATATGAAGAGTATTTGGTCAAATGGAAAGGGAGGCTTGCTGAAGATTCACCGTGGATGTCAAAAGATGAGGTTAACTACCTTGGTTTTCCTCTAAACACTTGAGATGTGACAAAGTCACTTGTCAAATTATCCTGGGTGTCTGATGCAAGAGCACCCTGGGTGTAAGGGAAATATTGTGTCACCAAAAAATATTATTTGGTTTGTCAATAAAGGGCTATCTTTGTGTAGAGTTACCATAGATTGTCAATAAGGGCTATCTTTGAGAAGAGTTACTATTTATGGAAATGTACTATTTTTAGTAACTTATTTGTTTGAGCTCAGAATGTTCTAATTTATTCCCTAGAGGTTCACTTTGGTTATATCAGCCTGCTAGTAAAGTTTCATTGCAAGATCAAGTCTGGTTTCGAAGATGTTGAAAATTTTCAGTTTTGGCAGAAGGGTGCAAAAACTTTGAATTCGGTTTTGAAGGCTTTATAGGCTCCACAAAGGGGGTCAAACCTTGGTGTGAGTGGTGCTTTGCAATACTAGCTTGTAGATCACTTCGCACCATTTTTGAAACGGGGTTATAATAGCCAATCAAGGCAACAAGTGAAGATTTATGGTCTCCAGAAGTTGTGCTACTTAGGATGCACAAATAAAATTCCTTCAAAAACTCATTTGAGTTCTAAAAGTTTCTTGGTGCCTATTCTAATGTAATAAAAGACAAATAATAATATCTTAGGGATGGTTGACCTCAAAGTTTAGGGTTAGAATTTCTAGAACCTTCTTGGATGGTTAAAATTCCTCATATAATGAAGGTCCATAGGGTTATCTAGAGTAGTTTTGAGGATGTATATGGGGGCTTTGGCTTGTAGAATATTGTAATGAAAATGCCTATGTGGTTGTGCATGTTATATTTCTGAATATTGTATTTCCATTTCATTAGAGATAATAGAAAGCAAGTTTCTTGTTCTTGCAATCATTTAGTTCTTGCAATATGTTGTTATTTCTCTATTATGTTGTGTGTGTTTGTGTTGATAATGGGAGTACCCTTCATCAACAACAAAGGTAATATAGAAATAATAGAAAGCAATATTGAATAGCAAGGATAATATAGAAATAATAGAAACCAATAATAAACACCTACATATGTGGAAAATTAGCTTCAATTCTTTATGCATTATGCTCTACTTTCTTTGTGTTCTTCGTTGGGTGTTGAATGGGATGAATAAGATGGTTTGAAGTCTACTTGTATGTTAGAAGCTTGTTGTGTTAGTGTGGTTTCTTTAATTTGTGCAGTCTTATCAATTTGAATTTTGAATTTGAATTTGTGTCTTGCAAGAATTCATTCGATTGCTGCTTTGAATTAAGGTTTGATTGCCCTTTAATGGTTATTGGTAGCCTTACACAAGTTGATTTTTAAATTGTAGGTGTTTTATTGTTGAGGTGACCACAAGATGTGCACTTAAGGAGGAATGAAGATACATTTTGGTTGGAATGATGGGATAGGGTTTTGTCTAAGTTTTTAGGGTGGTAACATCTACATAGGTAGTACAAGACTTAGTAGTTGCAATGAGATGGAAACTATCAACATGTTTTGGGTTGATGTTTGTCCATGTTATACTATTTTGATTGTACTATTTTATGTGCTTGAGGTGGTGATCTTCATTTAGGGTTAAATGTTGACATGTAAGTGATTAGACATGATTTGTCTTTTGGTCAGAATAGTTGGCTTTTTGGTACTAAGCGACCCACTATAACCCATGTCAGAACCTGTTAGTGAGAATGATAGGTTGCTTGTCCAATAGGAAAGGAACCTAGATTTTTCTTGGTGCAAATATAAAATACAAAACTTGTCATTATCTGATACATTTTATTATGTAGTATGAAATGGTTATTTTTTGTTTGCCTTTTCAAATGTATGGTGACATGTAATGGGGTCCAATTGGTAGCATGTGGGCCCCTATCAGCTCCAATAACATCACATATTTTGGACCGTGCACATGTTCTAGCTCCTCTCTCCTACATATCCCACCAATTCCCATAACGAGAATGAAAATGTTAAGAGGGTTTTGTTGCTTTGTTTGGTTCACTATTCTAATGGTGAAATTTGCAATTTGCATATGATATAAAACTAAGCTTTTATTACACTTATAATTTTTTAAAATATTTATTCATGTCTTGTTCATATATGTAGACATTTCAATATATTCATTCAAATTATATATTAATTATTTTTTATGTTTTTATTATGTTATTATAATTTAATTAATTATCATGTACTCTTAGTTTTTTAAAATTCAAAATTTATTTTTGATAGGTGATTAAATATTTTTCTATTTTATGCTAACTATATACATCTTTGTACATTTTGATTTTATGAACTTGTATTTGAAGCATTCATTTAATATTTTCAAATATTCAAACACATCCTCTACTCTATGATTATTCTAAGTGTTATCATTCACATTTACACCAGTTTGATACTTTCAAATGAACCTGGACTTGCACATTTGTCTTAGGAGCATTTGCATGTTTGGGATTTGTTGTCTTCAATATTTATACATTTCGAGGGGTTGACCTATGAGAACTTGTCCACTAAGGAAACAATGATTGCCCTTCAAAGGTATTTGAAACATGATTAATCTTCAAATAACCAAAAATGGACAAATAGAACATAAGCAAATCAACCAAATCTAAAAGTAGAAGGATCTAGAATACAAAATTGCTTCTGTAGTATAGGACATTTCTATGGAGCAAATGTAACCCTAATATGTGAACTTGACCTTTCATAGCACAAATATAATTTTATTGATCCACATGCAAGTTACATGTTGAAAACACATTTTTGCTAGATGTGATGAGCTAGATACCATAGTATTCATCAAAGGTATTAATTCTTTAGTTATAGTTAAGTACCTCTATCCTTTATATTTAATTTTTGTACTTCAACATTTTTTATTTCATAACATGCACCATTAGATTATCCATTTAATAATATAAGTTTATGTGTGCTTATATGTATGCATCTTATTAGATATGCCTAGATTAAGCTTATAAATTTTTTATTTTCCTCCTACATTTAGGTGAACTCATTCACTCTTACATGACCTAGTTTTCCCCTTAGGATTTCTCATCATTTTAAAGGTTATTCAAATATGGTACAATCATGATTTTATCATTTTTTTTCTAAATTTCCTAACTTTTGATTGACATATATTTGTAATATTTCTTTCAAATTTGGGTATACATAGTGATTAACCTATTTTTCTCTCTGCCACCCTAGAGTACTAGAGTATTCATTGTTATAACTCCTTTTAGGGTTTGTTCATTGGCCAATTTTCATACGCTTATTTCAAAATTTAAAATGTTCTTATCTTTCATTACACATCATCCCTCTATCTCATGATATATTATATTATGGATAGGGATATTTTTTATAGAGGTCTTATTTTGTTATGTCTCATCTTCTCCCTCTATAGAGTTTATTAGTGCTCATCCATGCCTAGTAGTTATATATTTCAAAAATTTACAAGCCTAATTATGATTATATAAATTAGTGGTACTGACAAGTACATGCCTAGTGAACATTATCATTATCATACATCTAATAGTCCATGAACATATAGATAGTATAGTTTTTCTTTCTTCACCTATGCATGATGGTGCATCTCTTGATAATATTTCTTCCACATGTCATGATGATCTTATACCCAATGGGTCACACTGTTTAGATCACATACCCCTTTCATACATCGTGGCCAACTTTTACATTTCATATTTTCTTGTCTCATTCTCCCTATGATGATGTTATATACCCTGATGATGATAAATTATTAGCTATATTATGACATTATGATCCTTAATGGATAAATTTTACATGATGATTCTAGTAGTCCTAGAAATGAATCTTTTAAATGTTAGGTTGTTATTAGTTGTTAATTTGTGTGAACATCTAGAAGATGATATTTTATTAAGTAACGAGTTTAGATTTTAATTCCATGAATTTAGAGATGCTCCCTCAAGAATTTTATTCATTTCTATGTTTACAATGGTTTGATTCATGAAACATATAAATAACATGAAGTTAGATATGTTCCCTTAAAATTTATATTTTGACTCCAATTTATCTTTTATCAATGTGGCTTATGTCTCTCTTATACTAATATTTCATACAACCACTTGTTCAAGTGTTTAGAATCTTGTGGGACCTACTCATCAAATATTAGGAAGGGATAAATATGTTAATTTTCCACCACTAATTTAACCATTTATTGCATTCAATCTACGACTTGATCCTAAAACCATATCTAAAACAAATGACTTCAAAACTATCTAACAAATACGATACACTCAAGCTAGAAAGTATCTATGTGATTGGTGTTTATATTAGCTATTGGATTTGGTTCTATTTTCATCTATATAATATCTAGATGCCTTTTGTTGGGGCTACTATAAACCATTCATTCAATTTGAACTCTTCTGATCCATTCACCAAACTTGTTCATTAGTCCTTGCTTTACATGTTTTTATTTGAATGCTTACTAGCCAACACCATTTTTCAAAAGTTATTTCTTGATATCACCCTTCTAAAAACACTTAGTAGTTAGTTAATTAGCACTTTTATGATGATCCATTCCCTTTTAGTTGAGAATGGGAAGAATATTAAATAAGCTTTTAAGTATATTAACACCTTTTTCCTAGTCTTATGCTCTAATGTTAAATGTCGTAAAATTCAATGCTATAGATGATCTTTCTTGTTAATTCCTACGTAGTTGGAATCCCATGTATGGAAATGGATTCAATTAGGGTGATATGGTTTCTTTCTTTCTAGACAATCTTTCTGTCTTCCACATTTTTCCTACTCTCTTATGACAATAAATCATTATAAAGTGGCGAATAATGTGTGTGTTAAACCACAAAGCAACTTTCTTTAGACAAATTCTTCTTCTTTTTCTCTTTGGTTCTTTTCATCACCCATGTTTACTACTCTTCTTACTATGTTTTTTTTATAAAGTTACTATGATAAATTGAAAACTAAGAAATTTTTGTCATCTTTTTCTAAGCATGGCAAAGGATTCCATTACTACCTTCTTAACTTTGTAAAAGAATAATTGCCTATTTATTTTGAGACTTGAGTTATTTCTTTGAATTATATCTAATTTATTTTCTTAGTAGGACCGTAAGATATCCGGGCCCCTTAAAAAATAATTATATTACTTATTTTAATTATTTTTTAAATTTGTTTCTAAAAATTAAAGAAATATATTTTAACTCTAAATAAAAAGACTGAATACATTGTTTAATGGAAAGTTATGTTTTATTTTATTTTATTTAGTTCATTAAATTGACAATCCCCTCCCAATTGGGAACTCAACTAGTTCTTCCCCACTTAGAGGAAGGGGATTTGAGATTGAGATTAAGAGAACAAGATTAAGCCTAGGGGTTATGGTGCAATCTATAGTGGGTTGGGAGGAAGCCCCCACTATTTTAAGCCCAATGGTTCCCCAAGTGCATGTAATTGGATTGGAACTACAAGATTGAGGATTGAGTTCAAGACTAAGATTGGGGGAAGATGATTGAAAGTCAAGTACCTTAAAAATTAGAGTTACTAAATCCATCTTCCTATGACTCATGCTTCTACACATTAGTGAAATTGCTCTATATTCATGTTCCAATGAATCTTAGTATAGTAAAATTAAATGATCATTCATTTTTCACTATATATATATATATATATATATATATATATATATATATATATATATATATATATATATATATATATATATATATATATATATATATATATATATATATATATATATATATATATATATATATATATATATATATATATATATTTTATATTGGTATTGAAGAAGATTTGAATCCAACCCCATTTAGATGCCAACAATATGATTTTTTCATCATAGTTTATAATCTTGATTTTGATTCTAATTTTCTCTATAAAACATCTAAATATTTTTCGTGGATACTAGGGGAAGAGTACCAGTAACCAACAGGGGGTCCAATAACTGTGACCTTTTTGTCATCTTGACCCCCCAATTACTAATATTAAAAGAGCCCCAAAAATGATAAAACATGTACCAATAGTCGATCACATATGTACTAATAGCCGATCATTTTTTTTAGCTTTGTTGGTTGGTAATTGGCTCTTTTGTGTACCACTATTGGGACATTTTGTAACGACTATTGAGACATTTGGCCATGAGTATTGACATTTTTGAGTGAAGGACTATTGGTGCAAAAACATAGTGGGTATCGGGTGGCAGTTTGAAATGACCACTTTTTGACCACTCTGTGTTCAACTATCTCTATAGAGAGATCCATGAATACCGAGAAGTTGAAACCTTGACTTTAAGCAATTAACTTGCATACGAAGACAACAAAAAAGAATCGTCAAAATCTAACATACCGTTTACGATCTATAAATGTACAAAATTAGGATGTGCAAGTAATGGATCCTTTCCCTACCACTTATCATCCATTCAACTTCCCCTAATCTAACCGATTTGGACTCTTCTGATTGTTAAATAGTCACACCCAAATTCAGCCATTCGTCAAAAAATCATTTTTTTTTGAAACAGTTACATCTCATACTTTTTTGGAGAGAGGTGGACATCAACATCATCAATCTCCTTCCTCTATTTAAATAAATACCAGCCATATAAAAATCATGGACTCTTTTGATTGTTAAATAGTCACACCCAAATTCAGCCATTCATCAAAAAATTATTTTTTTGGTAAGTATGAAATCGTGGACACTTCTGATTGCATCATCAAACTCCTTTGTTTTATTTAAATAAATACCAGCCATATCAAAATCGTGGACACTTCTGATTGTTAAATAGTCACACCCAAATTTAGCCACAGGTCCAAAAAAATCAAATTTTTTGAAATTTGGAGAAAGGTGGACATCAACATCATCAATCTCCTTCCTTTTATTTAAACAAGTGCCATGTAGTGGCCAAGTACTTGCCTTTAGTTTTATAAATAAATTTTATTTTAATTTTGATTTATATGTAAAGTGAATTTTTAATTAAAATAATTTATAACTAAGTTTAATTTTAATTTTAATTTATATGTAAAGTAATTATTTAATTATAAAAAATTATAAAATTACTATAATTATAATTCTAATAATATTTTTTAATTTTATAAATAATTATAAAATATCATTTATAATTAATTTAAATTGTAAAATAGTTCTACTTATAATTAATTTTAATATTAATTATTTAGTCCAAATAACTTTTTTTCAACAATATTATAATGTTATTCTATTAAATCTAAATTTATATAATATATATTAAAATAAATCTAAAATATATTCAATATTTTATAATATAACAAAAATAGAAATATTATTTTAATATAAGGAAAAACTTATCAATCTTTTAATAGATATCTATAAAGTTGTAAACTTAGATTGTATTATTTGAATGCACGATTTTTATGTACAATAAATAACAAACGTGGTACATTTTAATTGGTTCACTCCAATAATAAGAGCTCAAATGTATTAGCCAATCATATCATCAAAAAATAATTTTTACAAATTATAAACTTAAAAAATTAACATTTAGACTATAGAATATGTTTTATTTTTAACAAAATAAGAAAATACTAAATTATAATTGATGCAAAGAATTAGTTTTAATCACTACTTAATGGAAGAAATGCAAAAAGTGATGCAATAGTGCTTGCTAGCCTATCAATAAGTACTAATAAATACCAACCGTCCAAAAATCGTTGATTTTAATACTAGCCATATTAGAATCGTTTAAAAAAAAATCAAAGATAGTGCCACGTAGGCTCAGTTCTTCCTTCTCAGATGTACCCTTATACCTTTTGGCCTTTAGTGCCACGTGTTTGCATTCCCTGGCAAGTTCCGCGTCCTGGAAACTACCAGGGAAGAAAACAACAAGTTGCAAATTCAACGGCAATCCGTGTGCGGCGGCTGGAATTCTTTGCCAAGATGATATTACATGTACAATGAATATCTCCTCCTTTGCCGTGGGCGAGGTGTGGTATTCGCAATGAATATCTCCTCTTTTGCCGTGGGCGTCGTGTGGTATTCACAATGAATATCTCCTCTCTGATCTCACAGTCTCCCGGGATGATCGTGTTTGATTGATTCCGGTGTGGAAAAGGTAAGCGGAGAATTTTCTTGTTGTTCTTGCAATTATTGATACGATCAAAACTTGAAGAACGAAAAACGTTTTTTTTGGACGGGGTTGAAGATTTTTAAGCTTTTAAATGCACGCAGTTAGGCTACAATAAAGACTGAACGAAAAAATGGATATTTTTAGGGGTTTATAGGCTTTTTCCTGCTTTCAAATACACCTATTAGAGCTAAATTCGTCCGTTTAGAGAAGAAACTTCTGCATCGTTTTACATAACTATGAATTTTGATTGTTTTTACTGTGGAAAGATTTTGAGCTTTTAGGCAACTTTTAGCCAGATTTACAGGTCTGTCTATTGCAAGGGCTTTGCATTTTGACTAGTTGACGTGTAAAGATTGATGACATAGGTTCCATCAGAGCATCAACCAGGGTTTTGTCGTTGTGTGTGCAATTTGCTGGCAATTTGCGTTGTCTGTCGTGTCTAAATTGGCTTTTTCAGCCGTGTCCTTTGATCTTCAAGCAAGCGGAAAAAAACAGTGGATTGTGTCCGGTTTTTGGCTAGAATATCAATGAATGTTCGGCTCACTCTGGACAAACGTCAGTCCAAGGTTGGAAAAAACCAAGGCTTTCGCCGCTTGGAATTGTTATTATTAGAACAAATTGATCATTATCAAGCCTATCCGTACCGCGTGGTTGTTTAGTTTTTAAAGCTATTATGTCTGGAGGCTTTAGGCGTAAATATTTATGAGTTGTAAAGGTGTTGGCTCTTACAAAGATTCTTCTGTGTGCATCTGCAGAGTTGTCTTCGGATATTTGCGACATCTGTGTATCTTCACTGAGTATAGTGAAAATAGAGCCTGGAGCTTACAGCATAGCTGAGCTGTTGCATGAGATCTAATTTAGCTTAGATCTTGAAGCCAAGAGGTCGCGAGCTCCAAAATCACCATTTGCTATTTAAAGTTCTCGGATATTGTGGAACATATTCTGTATATATAGCAAAAGAAGGCTCAAAGTACAAAGAAATACTGAAACCTGTGGATCTTCAAGGCTGAAGATTGCCAGTTACACTGCTGCATTTTCTGTCTACTTGAAGCTTGAGATTTTCGGATGCTGTGACAAATATTCAGGAGGTTTAGCAAAAGAAGACCTGGATTTCAAAGTCCTACCTGAAATTGCCGCATTTTCCGTCATTGAGATCACGAGTTTGAAACTCGCCCGATCAATTTGAAGCACACCTGAATTTGCTGCAAAGGTTGCAAGATCGAAACTCACCCGAGCAATTCAAAGCCCTCGGATGCTGCTGTAAAGCGAATTCTCGCCCTTAAAGATGTGCCAGTTATCAGCGCGTCCGTTCTCCGGCACTCCTCTCTACGCCAGAGCATCAAATAACAGCAATCAGCAGCTATGGTTCGACATGAAAGTATTCTATATCAGACTGGCCGCAGCGATCCTGAACAATCTCCCCGCTCCGGAATCTCTAACCGTTCATTGCTTACCTCGCAACAGCAATCGAATGGCGCTGGAGATCAACGGCCGGCGAATCCACCCTTCCTGTAGCGCATTCCTAACCCTAGAAAGAAGCCGCGCGGACGAAAAATCCTCCGATGAAGTCGCCTACGTCTCCACCGACTCAATACGCGTAACCGGTAATCTCTGCTTCCAAGTCTTCCTTCGCGACGAGCTTCTCATCTCCGGAACGCTGGAGAAAAAGGATCAAGCAATAACAATGGCAGAAGACATGAATGAAAAAATCTGGTCTCTGCAGTGCAGCTGCAAGCTTGAATACACATCAAAGTGGCCGTTCCAGACGCTCTCCATTCCATCCTTGGAGGTCTTCGTTGCCGGCCGAATGTCAGGGTATCCATTAATTTTAACGCAGAGCGTACAAATGATCCCGAGGAAAAAACGGCAACGCCATGGCAGCTCTCTCGACGTTATTCCCGAGGGAAATGAAACAGAAAATGAAGATTTGACAGAGACTTGTTCGGATTCCGACCTGGAATTGGACGAGTACTCTTGTTCAGATTCTTCGTCGTCTGGTTTTTTTGATAGTAACTCCGAGAGCAACAATGGCGGGCTTGAGTTCGAGCCCGAGGAGGAGGAGGAGGACTCGTGGTTTAACTCGGGTTTAGGGCTTGGCCTTGGCCTTGGCCTCGGGATGTTAGGGGTGGGGCTCCTAGTAAATTCTAAAGGCATGAGAAGGCGTATTTTGTAGTCAGGTCATTTTAATTTATGTAATGAGTACCGTTTTGTAGAATGGTTTCAATCATAAAAATGCCAAGAAAAAAAAAATGTGCTTGAACATCACATAGGTGAGAATAACTTAAAAGAATTTTCCCCTTTTCTTTTGTTTCCATCTACAATAGGGATAAATATGCAATGTTATAAAAATGTTTAAATAGGTCAATATAAGTTTTTTCGTAATTTTCGTAATGATTTGATTGTGTGAGATTTTTTGCATCAATGATGCAGATAATTTTTTATTTAGTTTGGTCTATAACATTTTGATGATGGATCATTGAGTACGATTAGAAATGTTGATACAAAAAATCTCACACAATTGAATCTTGAAGTAACTAGATTACATTAGCATGGATTGTAGAAACTTAGTGTCTATAATAAGTTTATTTATTTATTTTAAATTTATGAATATAGGTCTTTCCATTAAAGTTTATAATAAAAATATACTATTGACAAAAAAAACTTTGGGAGATATGAAATCACCTCATGAGTTTCAAACGGGCCTAGCTCGAATACCAGAAGCAACAAAAAAACATGGGCAGAGCCAAGAAACTAAGTCCACATTACGCGGCTAAAGCAATACTAGCTGAGGGAGGACGATTAGGGTCATCCCATTTACCCCATACATCAGTAGGGTTCAGATTAGGGTCCGAGAGGGACCAACCATCTTCAAATTTTTCTTCCTCTACTTCTTTCCTAGTTGGAGAGATGGCCAACGCCAACTGCAGGAACCACTTGGAAGAAGTGGCCCAACCAGAATCACCGACAACATTCGGCCAACCAAAGCCACTTGGAGCAGTGATAACAACATTGTCAGTCGGCCAACTTGGGTTGAACCACCACGGGGTGGAGAAGCTGAGTGGTGCCTCTCAAAATCTCTTCCCCCTCTAGAGGGATGACACAGGACCTGGGATCACGACATCTAAGAGCGGCGAGCAAAGGAACTGCGGCCATGCTGGTGCCCACGGAACAAAGATCTGTCACTAGAAACAAAAATATGTGGCAAAACTTTGGCAATCGTACAAGGGGCATTACCGCAATGCTGAAGTACTCTTGCAAGTGGGCTACTTTATTGGCTTGCACTTGAATCTGCAACATAACATTATTACATATACATGCTTTAGTGTACATTGAAACATTTATATCAAGAAATTTGTGAGTAAACAGAACAACATTTCTACTCTTCCATAGAGTGAAAAGGATTTCCATCCTGAAAGCATACCATATTTGCAAAAACTTGAAGGGAAACCTAGGAGAATCTTCCAACAAGATCATTTTCCAAGACAAGGGTTCAAGCATAAACTGATGCAGAGTGGTAGTGAAAGGTGATGGAATCCAACCAAATGCTTGTTTAACCCACAAGGTTCCTAATAGGCCTATAAGGCACACAAGGCAAAATGTGGCTAAAATCTTAGATTATGACTCCAAACTTTCAGAGATGCTTTGAAATATGTAAACAAGGGTGATTCAAGTGGTTTCAAAGAGTTTCAACCTTCTAGGCACCCTAAAATGGACAATTTGTTCAAAACAGTCTATTAGGCCTAATAGCCTTCAACTAGCCCTCCAGCAGCGTTTTTGTGGATTTTTCTCCAACTTTTTCCAAAGGACTTGCAAAATAATTTGGTGTTTCAGATACCCTTTTGGGTGAACTATAACATATCAAAAAACCAATATCAAGTGCTTTGGGAAATGTGTCCGAAAAAGTGACTATCTCTGTTTTAGAGGGTCAAATCAAGAGGTTTAACAAAGCAACTTCACCAAAAACCTGTCCAAAACTCACCAAAATTGTAGGATCACCTATTCTCATGTCCAATTAAACATTCCAACAACAAATTTCAGGTTATGGGCTCATTTGCATCAAAAGCCCCAAATCAAGCATGTTCAAACCCTTGCTCCTAGGGTATTAAGAGATCTCACACTTGCAAACGTTTCTTTGCTCAAATGAATCTGCAAACACCTTTATATTATCATAAAAACCAATAACCAAATCATAAATGCTGTCCTCCTTAAGACAAATCTCCTTCTACTATGACTGTCCCTGTTTTTCCTTCTTGGAACACTATATTAGTGTATTGAAAAAATGCTTTGGTGGCCACCTTTATTACTGTCAGAAGATCATTTATGGATTAGAAGTACTTTTACATGTTAGACAATAACCATTCCATGAAGAATCAGTGGTCATTTCATAGAATGGTCATGGAAATTAGAAGAAAACGTCAAAACAATCCTTAAATCTGCCTGCTACAGCCAAGATCAGCAAAATGTAAACAAACAACTTGTTATTTAGGTTTCAAAACCGAAGTATAAGCATCAAGAAATATCTAAGATCATTCCATAACACGTTTCAATGCATATCAAATCCAAATGAAAGCAAAAAATTCAAGATCTCTTCCAATTTGCTGTCAAAATAAACCCTTTTATTCAGTTTTCATGAACAGTCCGTACAATGATGCCCTGATGTCCGTACAATCAACATTTTATCAAATGGAAAGGTAGTTTGGATGGTTGATAACCAATTCCCATCGGTTATATCTCCAAATGCTTGACAAAATTTAAACTATTCACTTTCCCTCCAAAATTCCTTATATAGTCATTACAAGGCAAATTTGAATTATTTCAAGCAAATAACCTTACTAAATGGGACCTAATACATGTTTTGACTTATGAAAGTTTTAAGAACATTATGAAATCTTTCTATAACCTATCAAAGGACCCTTCTACCTAAAATAACCCTTAAATCCTATTCCATACCCATATTTCAATAATTTGAACATTGGACAAAAACATGACATTATGCAACATTATGACTTCTTGTTTCTTTAAATGCCATGATTGGCTTCAGGATGGACCAGTTGATATCATGAGATGCTCTATGATCTCTTTGATGACCTGGATCTCCATTGTGTCTATGAAGAGCATATGATGCCCCTGCATCAGATTCACCACCTTGAAAGTTGTTCTTGTCCCAAGAACACTGTTTTGTATTGACAACTTCCTTTTCTTCATGCCTCTGCACTTGAGGTTGGATAATGAAGTCCTCCAATGTGAAATGCCCTCTATTCTTCCTAGTACCTACATGCACAAACTTGAAACATGGATTAGAAATCATAATTTCTGCCTTAGAGGCAGTCACCCCTGTTGTTTCAGTCATATCAATGACTGTCTGAACGGTCTTCTCTTTTTCCTGCTTATGACAGTGATGTGACTGTCCTTGCAACTTCTGCTTCTTGTCCTTATCATGTCCTTTGATAGGACAGTACCAATCACCAACCAAGATGCCTTCACCACCTTGGAATTCTATCCCCATCTCTGTCACACAGTCCAGTAATTGCTGTCCCTTGTCCTTTATGGTTTCTTGCTGTCTCAACTCTGTCTTATCCTCCTTCTGACCAGTATCAAGTCTTTTAGTACGTCCAATAAGAAGTGATTCATGTCCTCTACCAGGCAATGGTATTAAATCTATTCTTTTTCCATGATTCCACAAGGTATAAACATTTGTATAACAGTCATGCATCAACTTCCTAGACACTTGCCAAGATCTGCCTAAGATTATATGAGCACAATTCATCTTGACAACATCACAAAGCACTTGATCAGTGTACTCACCAATTGAAAAGGTAACCAAGGTCTGATAATGCACAAGAAAATTCTGATTGTCCTCCACCCATGTAGCATAGTATGGCCTAGGATGGTGCTGAATAGGTAGTCTTAATGCATTAACAACATCCCATGAAATTAAATTGCTGCAAGTACCTGAATCTATGACCAATTTATAAACTTCACCTTGTATCAAACAATTTTTCCTAAAAATACTTAATTGTGGTGTCCATTCCTTGCCTTTCCTAAACATTAAGAAGTCTCCTGTCTCAGGGCCTGCATTACCAATCTTCCTTACCTCCTCTTCTTCTTCATTTTCTCCCTGAATCAGTTGTACCCTCTTCTCTTTGTCAGGACATTTGTAGGATTGATGCCCCACCTTTCCACATGTGAAGCATGTGCCTGTAAACAAACCACTTCCTCTTCCTTGTCCACTCCTACCACCTCTCTGATTTTGTCCTCCTCTAGAATCAGAATTTGTACCTTTATCTTTATCTTTTTCTTCCCATACCTGGGTTGTTCTTCCTCTTCCTCTCATGGAAGATCCGCCCCTTGCATTGTGTCTTTCACTTCTCCTTTTTAGTTTCTCCTCTATTCTCAAAGCCATTTGATAACACTCCTTTACACTCCTGGGATTAACAGCAGCAAACTCATCTTGGATAGAAAATTTCAAACCTCCTAAATACCTTGCAACCTTGACAATCTCTTCTTCATCCAAACCTGATCTCATACTCAGTTTGTAAAACTCATCAGTATATGCCTTTACATCAAGATCTTTTTGCTTTAAACCCTGCATCTTCTTATGCATTTGAACTTCAAAATCTTTAGGAAGGAAATTACTTTTCATTTTAGAAACCATTCTATCCCATGAAGTTAATTTTGGCTTACCTTTTTTCCTCCTTTCAGCCTCTTCATGATCCCACCATAGGAGTGCATGTCCTTTCAATTTGGTCTTTGCCAACTTGACCCTTTGTCCCTCAGGTATATCATCACTTTCAAAATAAGCATCCATAGATGCAATCCAGTCCAGTAGGTCCTCTTCTTTCAGACTTCCATCATACATTGGAATGTCTTTCCTTACCTTGTAGCTATCTCCTTTCATAGCTTTCAGGATCCTAAGTGTCCTTTGCTCTTCAGGATCAACTTGTTGTTCCTCTTGTACTTCCTCATTGTTTTCTTCTTCTTCTTCAGAATCATCATCAGTATCTACTGTCCTTCTCTGATTTGATTCAATTGCCTCTAGCCTTGCCAACAACGCATTGTAGGACTCTTGCAATCTAGTATTCCTCTCTTCCAACTCTTGAACTTTTCTTGCCATTCCTGCATTCCTGGGAGCCATTATATCAAACAAGTCAAATCAAATACAAGATACCTCTGCTATCCAATACTTTTTCCTCACCAAGAACCCCTCTGATACCTCAAGCACACCTTTCAACTTTGGAACACACGAGGAGGAATCAAACACTCCAAGGTTTCAACAATGGAACCGGTATACAAAAGACACCAAAAGACTTCAATGATGATGAAAACTTAACCTTCCAATACCCAAGGAGATCTTGCTGATGCTCTGATACCACTTGATGCAGAGTGGTAGTGAAAGGTGATGGAATCCAACCAAATGCTTGTTTAACCCACAAGGTTCCTAATAGGCCTATAAGGCACACAAGGCAAAATGTGGCTAAAATCTTAGATTATGACTCCAAACTTTCAGAGATGCTTTGAAATATGTAAACAAGGGTGATTCAAGTGGTTTCAAAGAGTTTCAACCTTCTAGGCACCCTAAAATGGACAATTTGTTCAAAACAGTCTATTAGGCCTAATAGCCTTCAACTAGCCCTCCAGCAGCGTTTTTGTGGATTTTTCTCCAACTTTTTCCAAAGGACTTGCAAAATAATTTGGTGTTTCAGATACCCTTTTGGGTGAACTATAACATATCAAAAAACCAATATCAAGTGCTTTGGGAAATGTGTCCGGAAAAGTGACTATCTCTGTTTTAGAGGGTCAAATCAAGAGGTTTAACAAAGCAACTTCACCAAAAACCTGTCCAAAACTCACCAAAATTGTAGGATCACCTATTCTCATGTCCAATTAAACATTCCAACAACAAATTTCAGGTTATGGGCTCATTTGCATCAAAAGCCCCAAATCAAGCATGTTCAAACCCTTGCTCCTAGGGTATTAAGAGATCTCACACTTGCAAATGTTTCTTTGCTCAAATGAATCTGCAAACACCTTTATATTATCATAAAAACCAATAACCAAATCATAAATGCTGTCCTCCTTAAGACAAATCTCCTTCTACTATGACTGTCCCTGTTTTTCCTTCTTGGAACACTATGTTAGTGTATTGAAAAAATGCTTTGGTGGCCACCTTTATTACTGTCAGAAGATCATTTATGGATTAGAAGTACTTTTACATGTTAGACAATAACCATTCCATGAAGAATCAGTGGTCATTTCATAGAATGGTCATGGAAATTAGAAGAAAACTTCAAAACAATCCTTAAATCTGCCTGCTACAGCCAAGATCAGCAAAATGTAAACAAACAACTTGTTATTTAGGTTTCAAAACCGAAGTATAAGCATCAAGAAATATCTAAGATCATTCCATAACACGTTTCAATGCATATCAAATCCAAATGAAAGCAAAAAATTCAAGATCTCTTCCAATTTGCTGTCAAAATAAACCCTTTTATTCAGTTTTCATGAACAGTCCGTACAATGATGCCCTGATGTCCGTACAATCAACATTTTATCAAATGGAAAGGTAGTTTGGATGGTTGATAACCAATTCCCATCGGTTATATCTCCAAATGCTTGACAAAATTTAAACTATTCACTTTCCCTCCAAAATTCCTTATATAGTCATTACAAGGCAAATTTGAATTATTTCAAGCAAATAACCTTACTAAATGGGACCTAATACATGTTTTGACTTATGAAAGTTTTAAGAACATTATGAAATCTTTCTATAACCTATCAAAGGACCCTTCTACCTAAAATAACCCTTAAATCCTATTCCATACCCATATTTCAATAATTTGAACATTGGACAAAAACATGACATTATGCAACATTATGACTTCTTGTTTCTTTAAATGCCATGATTGGCTTCAGGATGGACCAGTTGATATCATGAGATGCTCTATGATCTCTTTGATGACCTGGATCTCCATTGTGTCTATGAAGAGCATATGATGCCCCTGCATCATAAACGGTCGAAAGAAGTCATGAATCCAAGTCCAATGCCACTGGACTCTTCTACACTACTAGAATATATGAATGAAATTCTCAAGCTGCCACAAAAAGGGTACCAAGGATTCAACACACCCAAATGCTAAAGCTAGAGCCCAAGGGCAAGCCTTGGAAAAGAATACACCAGGCGAAGTGAGCCACCTTGGGTTCCACGATGGCAGGCCAGACCATGAGAACCCTATGTTGCCACACTTTCTAAGAAGATTGCAAATGTCATCGCTAGTTGAGGGTGGAGATCATAGGCAGGTGAGGAATGAGCCATTGGTAGCCCATCTTAGGCTTGTAGTTACAAAATGAAGTACACAGAAACCACCACTAGTCTTTGCACCATGGCTTGACAGAATGTATGCCAAGCTTGTGTAGCATATTCAGACGCAATACTGAGACCACTAGGTCAAAAAACTATTGATATGGGCGAGAAAGATGAAATTGGGCAAGTCTTCTCAAGAATGAAGATTCATGGTAGCACGAGAAAATAGATCTCGCAGAGTGTGAATGCCATGCTTATGAAAATGTAGAGCACAAATCCCTAAGATTTTAGCCAAAGGAAGTCCCTATGACTGAATTAATGGGGACCACCAAATGTTGTGTTGGTTGAATGAGAGGTCATCACCAGGGATAACTTTAAGGAACCCCCCCCTCCCGAAAAGTATAAAATTGTGGCGAATCACATGTGTTTTGGGGGGAAAATTTTTAATAGTGATGGCGAATTATGTGTCAAAATATGGATATTTGGTGGTGAATTTTTTAATAGTGTGTACAATTTTTATAAAAAAAAAGGTGACTATAATTTTTTTTTAATAAAATTATTAATATTGATGGCGAATTATGTTTCAAAATATGGATATTGGTTGGCGAATATTTTAATAACGGATACCATTTTTATAAAAATATGGTGAAACTATTTTCCAAATATTTGAATTAATTTATTTGTCATGGCGAATGGTTTTCAAAAATTTATAGTTGGTATGGCGATTGAATAATTAGAAATTTGAAGAATGGCGTGTGATGATTCCGGAGAGAGTTTTCACTAAAGGAGTTATCACACCACATTCCCTCTGAAATGCACCTTCCACTATTCATCTTTGTTAATCCAATGGTTGTGATTTGATGTTGAAGTTGCATCGGGTCCCACTCCCATCACTATGACGTCACAGAATCACACGACACACGTTTGTTGGATTTACAACATATCAACGGCCAAAAGTGAATTTCGGGCCTATTGTTGGTCTTCATAATATATACGAAAAACTCTCGGTGGAATCATGGCACGTGGTATGATTCCGCCGAGAGTTTTCCGTATATATTATGAAGACCAACAATACGTGTCATACCACATGTCATGATTCTGCCGAGAGTTTTTCATAAATATTATGAAGACCAACAATAGGCCCGAATTCAACTTTGGCCGTTGATATGTTGTAATCGAACGAACATGTGACACTATAATATTAGATAGAAATATTAGAATTCTTTTGGCAAATTCAGTAATATTAGATAGAAATATTAATTAATGGCGATGAGTATATGAGTCATGACATCAATTAAAGTAATGTGCATTGTGAATTAATGGTTTCTTTGATGACGCCTTTCAATTTTCACTGACAGATATGTGTGACAGCGACATCATATACCTTGATAGATTAATGCCTTAAAGTTAAGGTTTGATTGAAAACGTCATATCATATAAGGACATTGTTTTATGACCGTTCGATGATCTTAAATCAATGGTAAAGCTTCATTTCCTGCCGCCATTTCACAGCTAACATACTTTGCTTATTGTTTTTGTGGAGTGGGCATAGGTTTTAACATTTTTTAAAAATAAAGAATTGTTATGTCCACCTACGTTGCGCGATCCTTTCGGCCTTCGTTATTCCCAAGATAGAAAATGTCTTATCATAAGTGTTGTTTCCAATTCCACCCAGTGTTGCATTAAATATGAAAGATTTAGTGATTTTTGGATAGTTACTATTCATCTTACGATTTAATTAGATCTTTAGGGGAATGATTTTCAATCAGGACTTATAAATAGATCGATCTATGCTCGTTAATTTATGATTGTGAAAGCATATTTGTGAGAATAGTCTGTGAGTGCTACTGCTAGGTTCTTTGTGAAAGCATATTTGTGAGAATAGTCTATGTCGTGCGAATGGACACTCCAATTCGTTTGAGATGCACTGCCTTGGAGGACCAGAAGGCCTTTCTAGGTTTGGTCACAAACCCAATCTTAGCGTCTGTTGCTATGGAGTTGGGAGCCTTCACCAAGGAGGCTATAAGGATGGTGCTTGGATGTGAATTTCTGGAGAGTGAAAATAGGTATAGAGTCACCACTGACATTTCATCTCGATTCTTGGCATCTCTGTTGGACCTGGGGGAAAAGGTGGATATGATCATGCTTCTGAGGAAAGTTTTCAAAGAAGAATACCTCGGCGACGATGTGCATGTTTTCGTATTTTCAAAAATTGGGGTTGGAATTCCTTGGGCAAATAATTTGCCTAAGATTCTAGAACCAGGAGTAGTTGTTCCCAGGCAACCATTCCTACTGAACCTTGATGCTGAGCAGCTCACGCGTCATCAGAAGTGGGCACAGATTGGGAGGGATTTCCTCCAGAAGTGGCACCTACTGGATGAACCCGGGGACTATATGTGGCTAGAAGAATTCGTTGACATTATCCTCTCTGAAGACTTCCACACAGAAGTCTGAAGGAAGGGAGCCTCAGCCGAATAGTCTATGATTCTACGTAGTCTCTACTCTCTAGTCCTTCTACTGTGTCTCCCTATGGTGGTAGTAGTTTACCAGGGTTTTTGAAATGATATAAATTGTAATCACTTATGTTAAAAAAAATAATATGAAAATGTTTTAAGAATTTCGAAGTGCTATTGCTTTTCTTTTTTGTTTTGATTATAAGAATCGTTAATATATATGGTCTATGTGCATATTTGAATTGTAATGAAATTTTGCCTTATATAATATTAAAAAAATTCGTTGCACTTTTGTTTCATGCAATAATTAAATGTTTCAAAACTTTATCATTTCTGGTTCAAATTTCATGGATAAGCTATTCTAAGTGAATATAGTTAATAATTAATATTCATTAGTGTGTGTTAAATTATTAATATTTTAAAATCGTGATAATCGTTGGATTACGAGAGATGAACGGTTGAAGTTGTATTTCGGAAAAACTATGGGTTTCAAAAATCTTTTCTGAAAACTCGCTCCAAAAACATGACACGTAGTATGTCGTTGACATGTAATTCATCAAAAAGATTAATGGTTACGCGTATTATGTTTTAGAAAGATTACGTTACAACTTACACGTGTTTTAGAAAGATTATATACCATTACATTTAACGAAAGGTTTTTAACCTTTTCTTTTTAAAAACCTATTGACTTGTAGCAGCAGAGCTAAAAAGAACTGTTAAACCATCGCCAAAGATTTTGAGACTATAATTTGTGAGAGCCTTAGCCATTCTAACTTATATCTATCCTGATTTCAAAGTTTAATTTCGGGTAAGTTTAACTTGATTTTGAAATTTTAATTCTTGCATGTACAATTGGGGTTTTCTTAAATTGGGGTTTTATTAATTAGTTAGTTATTATCTGTGATTTTGTCAGTAAATATCTGTGAATCTGTGTTTTTTCATTCATCCGAAGAACAATGGGGAAAGTGAAAACTCAAGCAAATGGGAAACCTTTAATAAACTATAGAAAACTAGTAGAAATCCTTGGTTTCACTGATGAGTATCATGATGTTTATGATCCTGTTATCAACGGTGAAAAGAGAGTTATAACAATTAAACAATCATTGTGCAGTAAGGCAAATGGGCCAAAGAGGTGTGATTTTATAAAATTTAACCCAACGGTAGGTGCAGAAACAAATAAAGTTGCTTCGTGGGATGTTGGTTTGGGTCACATGTTGTTACCCGAAGTTTTCCCTTGCCCAGAAATTGTCTTCATTTGTGCAAAAAATTATGATGAAGAAAGAACAACAATTGTGAATTAAAAAAATCAGGAAGAAATTTTATCAATAACCCAGGAAGAATTTCACAATTTGCTAGACCTAGGGTTTGACTGACAAAACTGTAATGTCCGTATTGACTTGGGAAAACTGGCAGAGCAATATGAGGCAGTCTCTCCAAACACAAAAGATTCATTTATAAGGGGTCTAATAGTTCCAGAGGCAAAGGCTTCATTAGGTGAGAACCATAAGCCTCCTTATGATTTTAACATTTTTGTGCCATGGGTTCAAGATTCTATATCCTCGCTAGCATTTTGCCTAGGACTGGAAAACAATAGGGAAGTGAGTACCAACATTCTTCAATTCATTTGGGATATCCATTGTGTCAATGAACTAGTAAGATATAATTTTGTTGGACACGTGGTTCAATCGATGCAAGAACAATTAGCATTGATTAAAAGAGGCAATTCTAAGACATTTAGGTTCACAACCTACTTGTGCTATCTCCTGCTAGCCAAGCATGCGAAAATATTAATGAGCAACGGCAACAAGCTTGAAATTCACAGGGGGACAGGGACTCCAATATATAATTGGACACCTCAGATAAGAATGTATGATAACAAAAGGAATTACAGTAATTTTGTAGACTTCTTTTTGGCACCATTGTACAAAAAAATAACAAGAACTCCAATGCCCTGATTGTCTGCTTCATGTAGGGATTGCATCCAACTTGGAAGCACAATTCAATTGGCTGACTGGTACTTAATGGAAGATTACACTGTGCTAAGGTTTTATGGATCAGAACTGCAACCCCACAAACTTCCAATGCATGTGACAGATAGGGTGTTTGCAGTAGAATATGTAGTACAACTAGAGAGCACAGATAGACTCTTCACTAGCCGATCGAAGAAGAGCATATTCCCTTCCTTACCTTTCTCAATTGGAGGGTTAGCATTTGAGAGAAAGGCATTCAAAGTGGCAAAATCTTTTTTAGATATTTTTCAATTTGATTTAGAGTGGTACTGGAAGTATGATCCAGTCAACGTCATTCAAACAATGCTTGTTGCTAATAAGAACTCTGCAAACTTATTTCAACATGAAAGTAAACCATTGCTAGAGAAGTTGAAAAACATGGATAGCTAGGATGACGTTACAAAAGAGATGGAGAAAATTTTCGCTGAGGAAATTTTTTTAGTTCAATAGTTGTCATCACAAATTATGACAACAATAAACCAGGGTATTGTACAGCCTAGGATGTCCTACAATTTCTACGAAAAAGCTGCTAATCCATCAAACAAAAAATAACCAAAGAGAAGAGCAGAAGCTTGTAAGGATAGAAAATGGACTAGAATGAAAATGGATGATTTTTGGAGTATGAGAAAGGATCTTGGTGAACCAAAGACTAGTGAAGATCTGGATGGAATAGACGAGGATATAGAGTTTAGCAAATTGTGGAATTTGGAGCATCCTAACATGGCATACGACAGTGAGGATGATAATCTAGACACTGACGATGATAATCCACCAAGGGCATTTACTCCAGGCTAGAGTGGAACTAGCCAGGACCGAAAAAAAGTATATAGCAAAGGGGCAGACGTTGTGGAAAAAATGGGTTATAAAGGTGGTGGTTTGGGTCCCACAGGAGAAGGCGTCTGGAATACAATTCAAACAGAAAAAAATGCTTATGATCGTGTTGCAGGCCTTGGGTTTGAATCTACTAGTACTGCTACTGGGTCTGCTAGTGGAACTGGTGCTAGTGGGACTGGGAAACTTATACAACAAGTTCCCTCTCTAAAGAGGCCAGTAGAATCAACACAGAATCCCATGGTAGAAGATAGTGTCAAGAAGCAAAAGCTTTCCCCTTCCAAAAGAACACCGACAACAATGTCATACGGTCGTAAACAATTGTTTGCACTTTCAGGTTCAACAAAACCCTCTAGAAGTTTAAATCCTCAAAGAGAATTAGTTAGATCAACAGGCATTGCAAGCTCTACCTCTGGTTCACCTTTCAAACATTCAAATCCTTCTGCAACACCATATTTTCATTTCAATGATTTCTATAATAAATTTGTAGAAACAAGAACCAAGAATAAGGAAATACATAAGACCATGCAAACTGGTGCCCTTAATGCAACTGTCTAGGAACAACCTACATCCAGCATGGTTTTACCAACATATGACCCAAAAAGAGACATGATGGAATTCATGGTTGTTATTCCACCAAATAAAGATGGAAACCCACCAGAGAGTCAGATAGATCCGTTTGAATTTCAAGTTATCACTCTCCAAATGGATTTTTCCAAAGTTAAAAGTGTGGACAAAATCAATGTGTCAAAGTCTACAAACCAAGTGGTCTACAATGCACTGCTAAAGCTGGAAAGAGAGAAAAGCAAGCTCGAGAAAAATATAGAAAAGTTACAGGCAGACATTGGCAATGAAAAAGCAAAGAGGAAAGCTTCAGAGAACAATTTGAAAGAATTACAGAAAAAGATTAAAAAATCGACCCCTACATCAGCAAATACAGAGCATGAACATGTGGAGGCAGTAGTAAAGGAATAGGAGCAGGCAGAGCTGAAAGAACTGAGGGGAAAATTGGAAGAAATTAGTAAAAGCTAGAGGAAGAAAGAGTCAGTTCATAAAAGTTATTTAAAACCGTGGAGAGTAATGTTGCCTCCAACCAGGAATTGCAAAAGCAATTGGACTCTCTGGTGGATAAAGCCAATCATTGGGAACACAAAGCAGTGGAAGAGAAAAAGAATTGTGAAGAAATGGCAGAAGAACTAAAGAAGGCCAATAATACAATTCAAACTTTAACAAATACTAATAATAACTTAGTGAAGAATGCAAAAGAACACATTTGGGGCCAAATATTGGTGACGTGTAATAGCTTGTATGAGTGGTTTGAAATGCTTCAAAGTATGAAAGTGTGTTATTTGAAGCTCCATAAGAACATTGAACAGAACATGGATGTTGTCAAGAAAGAAAAGAAAGCAAAAGATATTATGCAACAACTCTACAGTAAGAGTGATAGTTATCCATCAAACAAGGGAATTAGCAACCACCTTGATGCCTTAGTAAAGTTATCAAGTATCATTCGAAAATGTGAGAAGCTACGAGAAGCATAGGAATTGGATGCGAAGCTCAGCAGAAGATCACAAAGATGGAACAAATGAAAGCGAATATGGAAAGTCTTGGTTTGCCTAAGGGATTTGACGCAAATAATGTCATTGGAAGAGAAAATTACAAAATAAGGTTGCATGACAAAATAAATACTAATTTACGCTTTCTTCCTACAGACATATCTCATGATACATTCATGGATTTCATCAAACCAGTGAGAAATTTGAATGGAGTTTTAGAAGCAACAGTGTTGTCAAGTCACACTTCCAAATATGAATTGCTAACGAAGTTGCAGGAGTGTGACTATACTATGAACCAAATTGTTCTACCATTAGAGGATGTTTGGATTGGCCTAGAAAGATTGCTCTAAATTTTGAACTACTGTAAATTGTAATATATTGCAAATGAATACAAAACAAATTGAACTACTATAAATTGTAATATATTACAAATAAATACAAAACAAATTGTGCTCTATCTAATTTTCATGTTTTCCAATTCAATGTATGTTGAGTTACTCTATTTTATCCAGCTATTCTTAGTTGATTTACTCTGTTATATGCTATTGGAATACAAAATTTCATTCAGGAATTTCAAATTCAAATATGAATGACCATTTGATGATACGATACAAAGTTACAAACTACACTCTACAGTAATAATACATTCTTTCTTTTCTAAAATAAACATTGAATGACAGGATATAGTAGTTAATAAGTTCAAAAAATACCTATTGATTGCTACTGCTAATTTAGGAGAAATTTCCTAAATTTGCCAATTCATCTCTGCGTTGTCATCATCATCCAATTCTGGTATTCCAGTTTCTTCATTGTTCTCTTCATTTTTGTTTGTGTCTTCTTCACTCTGAGTCTGACCTCCGCTTCTATGACTCCCATCGCCACCTGTACTTTTCCCACTTGGAGTCGTTGTCAAAGATTGGTTAATGGTGTTGTCCAACCCTCTTCTTTTGCATATTTTCTCCCAGATTTCCATTGCTTTTTGATAAGGAAAAGTATTGACATCATACCTAGATGTGTAGACCCTCAAGCATGTTTCCAAATTCTTGTCTAGTTTGTTTCTTAGCTTTGATTTTAGGAAGCCCAAATCATTGAAAAATCTCTCATCCTCCACTAAACCCAATATCATGGTCTGACATAGATCAGCAAGCTTGAAGAACTCTAAAATTTCTTCACACAACAATGAGCTCTATTTTAGTTATGTCCAAAGCCTTGTTGCCGAGCCCTCTTCATGTGGGTTATGCATTAATTGATATTGATGCTTCATAGTATTTGCAAAAGTGCCTAATTGTTGTCTAAGAAGACCCTCATCTAAAATTCCATTGATAGTCACTCCATTGAATTCTACAGATTTGTAAAATTCCTTTATCAAAGTCATCAGCCTATTATGATAATCTTCCTTAGAGTTTAAGGTTGAATATATTGAGGAAACACAATTGCCATGGCCTCAAGCAGTTGTTCATATGGGAATCGGGATCTTATTTCAAAGGAAACTTTATAGGCTATGTCCCTTGCATTACCTGCTATAGACTCGACGATCTTGGCAAACTCTTCCCTTGTAACTCTTGTAGCTCGATTCTTTGGGGCACTGTAGTACATTGGTATCTAAAATCCCCCTACACAAACACATAAATCCCCATTTTCAACAATCTTTAAATAATTACCAGGATTGTCCAAATCTGTTAGTGTTCGCTAGTGATTAAATCTTTCATCTGATAAATTTAGGTCATTTCGATAGAGACTATCTAGGGCTTGGCATGAAATTTTATGCAAGTAAGCATATTCTGCAATATACATGGCTCTTTGTTGGGCTTTTTTCATAATGAACGTCATTTTTTCTAGCATGGGAAGAAGAGATGCTAAAGTCAAAAGTGTCTCTATATTGCTTAACCTCTGAAGCAGGTCGCCACATCTTTGATTTTCTGCATTGTCCCGATTTTCGTACATCAGTCCAATCAAATATTGATATTCGAAAAAAACTCAATGCATTGGTCCATCCAAAGAGATCCATCTGGTATCAACATCTTTAAGAAGCTTGTTTCCATTGGTAATTCCATCAGCAAAGTGTTGAAATTCCCTAAAACGTTTGGGACTTCGACAAAAATATGAGTACAACTCTCTTACTAATTCTTCAACCTTGTTTACTAAAGGGAACTTCTTCACAACTCTAAAAGCAAGATTTATCCTGTGGGCCATACAGTGAATGCCAACAACATATGGTGAACAAGAAGTCTGCATCTTTGTGCAAAGACCATTCCTTTGACCTTGCATTATTGAAGCTCCATCAGCTCCAACACAGATCAACTTCTTCGCTATTGTCAATTCATCCATACCTCCATATTCCATTAAATGACTCTTTACTAATTGAAATAAAGTTTTCGATGTCGCATTGTCCCTCAATTTTGCAATAGTTAGTAGATGTGGTTGGCTGACATTATTCTGTATAGTATAAACATGCATGCATACCCACGATGTATTATCTATTGGCGTAACTTCGTCTAAGGATAGTGCAATAAAGGTTGACTCTTTTATTTTTCTCTGTACATCCTCTATTTCAACCTGGGCAATACAACTTGCGAATTTCCATCCACTGTTTATTGACCAATGAGTGACAGGATAGTTAGGAACTTTCAGAAAGTGTAACAAACCACTCATTTCAAGATAATCTGTCATTGGACGCCCTTTGCTCAATATATGAAAAACATTACTTAATTGAACAGCTTTTCCGTGTTCTTCTACTTCACTTGCTTTTGCAAAAATAACATTAATAGAACCTTGAACTTCACCAAGCTTCATCTTAAATTTTTGAAACAAATAATATTCCTCAACATTCCTTTTATGTTGACATTGCTCCTTTGTTTTATATCTTACCACTTTTATTTCCTTTCCATCAACAGTTGAGGTTTCGTAAACCTTACCAACATGTTTCTCTATGGTGTCTAGTTTAAGTTGCAACCACTTTTCCTTTTTATACTTCCAACTACAAATCATACATCTACATTCTACTGGTGGCTCACCTACAATTGGATTGTCCACGGGTTCAATGAATGGATACTTTGCCACCCAATCAAATTTAAATCTCCTCGACATCTCCCATTGACGATCAATTTTCTCTTTTGATTTTCCTCTCCCTTTAGTGTTACTGTTAATTGAACCATCATCATCACCAAAGTTGATTGATTCATCCTGGTACTGGTTATTTACTTGAAATTCTTCTTCAAGGTCATCTTCATCAGAGATATCAAGTTTGACAACTTTGTCACCAGATTTATTAGGCTCCCCAATTTGTTCATTAGACTCCTGTGTAGGTTGAGAACCTTCAAATTGCATAGGTTCCTCTGATGATGTATGATGCAGGAGCATCCTAGGTGTAAGAGCAATCTTGCATCACCCAAAAATATTTCTATTTTTGTATTCAATAAGGGCAATCTTGTGTAGAGCTGCTATTTATGGAAACTTGCTATTTTTAGTAAGTTGGCCATACGATCTCGGAATGTTCTGATTTTACATGTGGAGGTTCATCTCAGTCATATCAGCCTGCCAGTAAAGTTTCATGGCTAGATCAGGTCTAGTTTTGAAGATATTGAAAATTTTCGATATAGGTAGCAAGGTACAGAAACTTTGAACTCAGTTTTGAAGGATTTAGAGGCCTCGGATGAGGTCGAGAATTTGGGTGACAAGTGCTTGCGCAAGTCAAGCCTATAGAGAGCTTCGTGGCCTTTCCGAAATGGGGTTATACTAGTCAATCGGGTCAACTGGTGATGACTTATGGTCTCCGAAAGTCAGGCCACCTGAAATGGTGGAAAATAATTTTCCTTCAAAATTTATGTTCGGGTTTCAAAAGTTATTTTGAGCTGACTTTGATGTAATAAATTGAAAAATAAAATAATTCTAAGTTTGGTCAGCCCTAAGGGCTAAATTTCTGGAACCTTCTCGGGCAGTGGAAATTGCCTATATAAAGAAGGCCCATAGTGTTGTCTAGGACAGTTTTGGTAGTAGATCTGGGTATTGATTCGAGGCTTTTTCCTATAGAATATTGTAAGGGAATGCCCATGTGGCTTTGCATATTGTAATTCTGAAAGTTTTTAATTCCACATTTGTGGAGATAATAAGAAGCCAATTTTATGTTCTTGCATATTGTTGTTGTTTCTCTATTTTTGTTATGTGTTTGTGGTATTAAGGGGAGCACCCTTCATCAATGTACCTTCCTCACTTTGACCAACATTATTGCGTCTTCCCACGCCAAAGTATGAAGATATATTTCTGCATTTCGTTGGCCTCTCTTGGACATCTCCACCTTCAATAGTTCTCTTCCTGTTTAACTTTGACTGTGACATCTCCAACAAATTATGGCTGCAATCAAATTTTACTTGAATAAGATACTACGGGCTGGTAGTCATTCGCTATTGATCACAGTTGTGAGCTCAAAATCAACTAAATCTCTTAAAGTCTCCTTCTCTCCGGCAATTTTCAATAATAAAACTCATATCTCTTAAATAGACAACTACAAGTAAATTGTTTTCATATCAGCCATTAGATTTTGCCTCATAATCTCCATCGTCCATTTTGGCGAAGGGGCCAACAGTTGCTTATGATAACAACTAATATTTGGCGAACCCCACGTAATTTCAAATAATTGACTAGGCGAATAGGGCAGTAATTTAGGACACGATTATGTATGATGCATGACGAATTGGGTCCTAGTGCAAATAAAAATTTTACTTCAGACAATGGGCCATTGGTGAATGTTGATCCTAGATAAATACACCAAATTTAATCCGTGATGAATAAGAGTAAAATAGTAAATAGAAATATGGGCGAAGAACCCAACTACAATACTGAAATTGCGTAAAAACAGTGGCGAACAATCCGACCACTATATGAGCATTTTATAAAATCCAGGTGAACCGGTCAACTAGTATATGAGCATTTTTTCACCAATTTCAGTCTGCCGATCGGGACATATTCGCCAATTGGCGAATAACCGCCACTTAAAAAATCCCTGGTCATCATGAAAACTAGCCCCATCCCAGCAAAGCCAAGGTTTGAGAGCCTCCCAGGCACACCAAATGCTTTTGGCATCAAAAGTACCTTGGATCTCGACTACCTCTCTCATAACCAAAAGGATTTGAAAACCAATCCCCTTCCAAGCAGGTCTTTGAATAGGATACCTAGACACAAGGCAATGCTTGAGAAGAATCTTCTAGGCTTCATTTCCAAAAATGACTCTAATAACACATTTAGCACACAAGGCCAAGCCTTTCTTCTGGGTAGAAAGAAGGTCTAAGCCTCCAAATTCCCTAGGGAGACAACAATAGTCCCAGACAACTTTGTGAAATCCATGGTGGTCAGCTCTAGAGGCTCATAAAACGTCTCACAGGAGCTTTTCTAGCTTGTTGTAATAAGCTTTAGAAGGAGCCCAACATGAGGAACAATACACATGGGTGGAAGCTAGGACTTTAGAGAAAATCTAGAATTTACCAGCCAAAGAAAGCGGCTTGGTAATCCAGTAGGCCGATTTTTTCTCTATCCAAGCAAGACCCTCATTGCAAAGGTCCACAGGAAAACCTTGGAAGGCAAAGGGAATTCCCAAAAAGCGAAAAAATTCCCCATGCCAAATCCACTTCCACCCATATTGGAGAATCCAAGGTGGAGTTGAAAGAAAGGACTATCTATAAGATTGGGTTTTATGCCACTAAATGGTAAACCCAGAAGCTTGACAAAAAGTGTCAAGATAGTGAAGAGTTTCTTGAACATTTTCCTCCTTAATCAAAGTGAAGAAAGAATCATCTGCAAAATGGCCATTGACAAGTTGAGAAGGTGACTCGGACAGGAAAATTCCCTTGACACACTAGTAAATTTTTTCTTGTTTTTCGATGAGGTTTAGTCAATTATTAGATGCCTATTGGTCAGCTAATCGACCATAACAGTCATCAAATTTTTTTTGTCAAAAATACCACACTTCAACTCTGCGTCGCAATTGCGACATCCCCAGTGGTTGAACTATTGACGGAAACGACATCAAAATCATTGCTTCAAACTAGAAGAATTGCCTTATCCCTGTGACCAATGTATGTTGAAATGGTGACGTAAAATCATCGCAATAAATGTCGAATGTATAGCTTTCTCGTTGATATTTCTATTCTTTGTTGGTCGAAATATCGACATACAATTTAATTATATATATATATATATATATATATATATATATATATATATATATATATATATATATATATATAATCAAATTAAGCATAGCAATATTATGTCGTTGTTGTTTACTGTTTACAAACAGTCACACATTTTCTGTCTTATTTCACACAAACAAGCTGGTTTTAGACCGAAACACTCCACCATAGATCACAGAGCGACTCTTAGATACTTAGTTGACAAAATATGAGACACTCCGGGTGATGAGGCTTTTTACTGCTTTATTGACTTCAAAAAAGCCTTTGATTTAATTTGTTCGTGTACTAAGACCTTTAATTATTGAGCTGTTTCGAGAAGAGTATAACATTCTCTACTTAACAGGGACAATCGCGTGAAGGTGGAAGCTCATTTGGCCCCTCCTAGGAGCCTCCTATGACCCTTTACGATATTTTAAGATCTCTAAGATGTATTCTTAGGGATCGTAAATGGTCGTAAAAGGTCATAAAGGGTCCTGGGACACAACAGCTAAGAAATATAATTATAGGCATCATGGTCACAATTTTTTGGAGACAATGTAATTGTATACCCAGATGATGCAAAGCAACTCCTACACCTCCGATTCCAAGTTGACTACATTTGTTTCTCATGAATACAAGGTCCTCCAACAAATGTATTCAACTTGGAATCAGAGGTGCAGAAGTTGCTCTGCATCTCTTGGGTACACAACTCAATTACATTGTCTCCAAAAAATTGTGATCATGATGCCTACAATTATGTTTCTCAGCTATTGTGAAATCTACATTTATGTTTCTCAGTTGTCGTGTTTATGTGCATGTTTTTTATGTTTTTTGGATAGTAAGTCTAATTTAATTTGTTTGTGGACTAAGACCTTAAATTATTGATCTTCTCTTTGTTTCGAGAAGAGTATAACATTCTCTACTTAACAGGGCCAACCATGTGAAGGTGGAAGCTCATCTAGCCCCTCCTAGGAGCCTCTTATGACCCTTTACAACATTTTAAGACCTCTAAGATGTATTCTTAGGGATCGTAAATGGTCGTAAAGGGTCATAAGGGGTCCTAGGACACAACATCTAAGAAACATAATTGTAGGCATCATGGTCACATCTTTTTGGAGACAATGTAATTGAGTTGGATACCCAAGCGATGGAGTGCAACTTCTGCACCTCCGATTTCAAATTGACACTGTGGGATTCAAAGACCATAGATAAGGAATAAATTTAGAGAGCCGAGGAGGGTCATAATGACAAAAATAATACATGACAAACCTCAAGTTAAATGAGGCAACTGCAAACATTTTAATAGATTTTTATTATTAAATAATGAAATTTGCATATACTAGTGTTCTAAGCCCCCTCATTACATGATTTATTATTGTAAGCCCCCTCTAACTTACGCATCTAGAAAATGAAACTACAACCTATTGGGATTGAGACAAACCTTATAGAACAACAACAACTAGGAAGGATCGCTTTCCAACATCTATTGAATACATCTATTGGAGGACCTTGTATTCATGAGCTACATATGTATTCAAAAGATGTTGGAAAGCGATCATTCCTAGGTGCTTTTGTTCTATAAGGTTTGTATCAATCCCAATAGGTTGTAGTTTCATTTTCTAGATGCGTAAGTTAGATGGGGCTTACAATAATAAATCATGTAATGAGGGGGCTTAGAACACTAGTATATGTAAATTTCATTATTTAATAATAAAAATCTATTAAAATGTTTGTAGTTTCCTCATTTAACTTGAGGTTCGTCATGTATTATTTTGGTTGTTATGGACCTCCTCCGCTCTCTAAATTTATTCCTTATCTATGGTCTTTGTATCCCGTAGTGTCAACTTGGAATCGAAGGTGCAGAAGTTGCACTCCATCGCTTGGATATACAACTCAATTACGTTGTCTCCAAAAAATTGTGACCGTGATGCCTACAATTATGTTTCTCAGCTATTGTGAAATCTGCATTTATGTTTCTCAGCTGTCGTGTTTATACCTTCTCTCATTTTCTGGTATAAGTCCTCTTTGAGTATCCCCATTCTCCTTTGCATCCAAAATGAACTCATTCCAATCCCTCACTGGAATAAAGGGAGACTTCATACCACGCTGCGCTCAAACTTTAGTGAGACTTGATACCATGCAGCATTCGTAGATTACGTTCAATGCATTATTTACGCTTGTATTGGTGGGAAAACTCTTGAAAACATGCAAAAGAGATTGCATTCAACCATGTTGTTTACATGACACATGTAGTTTACCTCAAGCATAAATCAGCGTTGCGTACAAATCTATGAATGCTGCATGGTACGAAGCCTCGCTCAAGCTTGAAAATGATAGTCAATCCATAGTCAAGGTCAAGGAACAAATAGAATAACCAAGAAAACACTATACGTTAAATCATGTGATTGATAGCAGATTGGGGCTCACCTGAGCCATAAACATGAAGAATTATTCTAAAAAAAGATGTAAACCATATATATGTACACTTGAGGCAAAGAGAAGTTGTGTCATATCAATATTAAAATATTAGTTACAATATGAAAATACTAAACTAACTAATTCCTGAGTTCATCTCTGCATATGGTCGCAACAAAGATATGCGATTACAATACAGAGAAGGCATTGTAAGAATATAATTTCAAAATTTTCCCTAGCCTGACATGTTTTGCACTCAAATCCTTCATCGCAGATAAGTGGAGATGGGCAGATAGTTGCAGATGAGTTGTCATCGACCCAACTAAAGTATCTGCAACCATTATTTCCCTGTGATACCTAGTCTACATTAGTTCTTATATTATAATGAATAATATTTACATTAAAAACATTAAATATATACACATTAGCAACTTTTTTTCTATTTGGGCAGCACCAAAATTGTCGTCTAGGGTTGTTCAGTGTTCGTGAAGTCTTCAACACACATTGCCCACCACCACATTGACAGTTTGGCACATTGACAAGAGTCATTGAGCCTATATCAATAATGCACTGCACCAACGTTACTACACTTATTATTTTTATATGAAATACAACAAGGAGTACCATCAGAAATATTAACCATTTACAATAATGAAAAGTAAACCTAAATCAAATAGCTCATTTTTTTATCAACATGTGTAGTCTCTGTGTATATGAAAAATGAAAGAAATATGAAGCTGCAATAAAATAGTGAACAAAATTCCACATAGAGTGAATGAAATATACCATCAAAAGAAGGTGACAAAATCTTGTCACGAAGCACAGACATAGGAAATAAAAAAGGGACAAAAGACAAGAAATAAGAAAAATCATTACGACTATAGAAAAATCATTTATACTATAATAAAAAAAAAACACTCTTTGTCAACTATTTTCAAAATCATTAGGACTATAGAAAAATAATTAAGACTATACAAAATCAAATTTTAGAAATGGACGGTTCTGATGCTTTTCCATTACAACAATTGAGCATTCATCATTTGGTATTGTGTATTCCATTTAAGTATGTCAACAATGTTCAAAATCCTGTCACCAAGCATAGACAAGAAATAAGAAAAATCATGAGGACTATAGAAAAATCAAGTTCTAGAAATGGACAGTTCTGATATTGCTTTGCCATTACAACAATTGAGCTTTCACCATTTGGTACTTCTTAGTGTATTCCATTTAAGTTTTTCAGTTGCCGTGTTTATGTGCATGTTCTTTATGTGTTTGGCTTCTCTCCCTCGCAAGGGATACGTCAATAGGTAATTGATTTGAAAGCATAATGATTTGACAATCTTTTTTCAAGATTGGTGTAATCATCTCGCCAACCTTAATTAGCAACATTTGTGATATATGTCATGTACTTATAATCAATATGCCCAACAAATAGAGACTTAGTAGTAAAAGCATGTCCTTTGGTTTACTAGTTTAATCTGGTATAAGAATGGTTTGTTTCATGTTTGAATGTACCATTGAATGAAGCTTGGCTATATTAAATACAATCTTAAGACTCGTGACTCTTCAAATTCTCTTGTTTCCTTCAGACCTCCAAACATGTGTACTGTGAGATTTCCTCCAACAAATGAACTTGTGATGATTTTCACAATAGTACATGTGTTGGCAGGAAAGCTAAAAGTACTGCTTAGGCAACTTTGAATGTTCATCACCTATGCTGCTGTGCATATAAGATTTGATACATATATTGTTCACAAAGGCAAAGAGAAATTTTAGTTAATACCACTGATTTGCAGGGATAAAGACAAGATAATAATGTGTTTTGGTGATACTATTCCTCTTCATAAGAAAGGAAACATTGCAGGTGATACAGGTTGGTACAATGTTGAAGAATCTCTATTCCACTTAAATAATGAAGATGGCACAATGTTGAAGAATCTCTATTGTGAGTTTAGAAAACAACAACACTACTGCAATGCACGTAGCATAGGCATTCCATTAGTTTTGGCCAGAGGCATAAGCTGAAATATTATTCAATTTGAATAGAAGCTTTGAATAACTTCCAATAGCTACAATATGAATGGATGAGGTGTGTATCCTTGATCACAACCTCTTCCTTGCTTGATAGTGTATGTCTACTATAAACAAATCCCTTAGAAAAATTTAAAGATAAGAAGAAACTAAAACATAAATTTGCAGGTGAGCCAATAGAACAAGGGATGCAAGCATAAAAGTTCCTACCTTATATAATGTGTTTGGGGTATATTGATTTATTATCATTTCCTTGTATTTATTTCATTTTTTTCATGAAGTTTTAAGGCAGAGAATGCAAGTTGTTCTTGACTATCCTATACAGGGGTTTTGCAATCAGCAATCTTGTTTTGAAGTTGCATTTGAATAAATTTGCACATGATAGACCATATAGAGCCTCATGAATGAGTGATGAGAAAAGTCTTGTGAGTAGGGAACAAGATTAGGTAGATTTTTCTATTGGTGAGTACAAGGAGAATTTTTTGTGTGATATAGTACCAATGACATGTTGTCACATCCTCTTAGGAAGTACTCCAATAAGGCCAAAATTTGCTAATATCTTTCGAGCTAAGAAGTATCCATTCTGCCATTGGATATCCCTTCTGTCTAAGTGGGCCACTTGACCTTATCTCTTAAATCCTATTTATGGTACTGGTCTCATTTGTTATATCATACATACCTCAAAGAGTTTAAATTTTGGTGGGGGGTGTAATCAAGAAACATACCATCACCCATACCAATTATGCTTGAAATAGAATTAAATCTATCTGATATGATCTTTGACATTTAAGATTTAACTTTATAAATAGTAATTTGAATTAAAAAGTTAGAAATTAAAACAAAAACATTTAAGAGACTCAAAGACATGAACACATTGAGGAATTAATATTTTGTTTAGGCTATACTTGGGATTGGCATCAATATTTATCATCATTGAAGGGGATTAATTCATATGCGGCAGATAACTATGGTAAGTAATGAAATACAAACATTTCATTTCCAATTATTATCAATGAGATAAATAAATTTGGGCCAAGAGTACGGAATATGGAGAAGACTCCAAACATAAGTGAGTTGACGGTCAAATTGTCTTAATAGAATTTACATCAAAACCAAAAACATTAATCATTTGATTATTATATAAGCTCCTCAAGCATGAGTTGGAGAGGACTACATTACACGTTGAGACACAATATTGTTTTCACAAGTTGGCGACTATTATAATCATCAGGCAGATTAGGCTATAACTGGTGGAGAGAAGTATGCGTGTAGATCAGAAAGCATAGAGTACACACCAGTGTCTTGCATAAGTGAAAGATGAAATGTAGATTTCATGTAAAGAATAGAAGCATTCTTTGGACATTCAAAAGCGTGTTTCAGACATAGAAAAAGAGTAAATTGTTGAAGGAAGTAACAAGGAATGGCAAATGTCAAAGAAAGAGAAGTAGTTTTCATTAAAATGTTCACAGGGAGATACATCTTTTGTTTTGCGAAAATAAAATCTCTACTATTTTGAGGAGGGTTTCTAAGAGTTTTGAATTCTTAGATATCTGGTAGTCATGGTAAGTGACAAAAGCACTGTTGTGAAGAACAATGACAGTCATTGTAAAAGAGCAGGTAATGATACAAGGAAGCAATGTCCAGTGTAATGAAAGAAATGGAAAACCATAGCCAACATGAGGAATCATGGTGACTGTGTATAAAGGAGTAGCAGTGGTAAAGGGAACAATTAGAGAAGTGATTTAATGGTCAATATAAGATATAGAGATGTTTTCAAGAGGAGAGGCAATGATATGTATTTTGTTTCTAATGATGTGTTCACTACCACAAGACAATTTTGCAATCATGGGTAATAGAACTCTGGTGCAATATACACCAACAGTCTTGTGGTAGTGAACACATCATTATAAACATCTCTATATCTTATATTGACCATTAAATCATTGCTCAAAAGAAGTGGTATACACTGCAAATGGAAAACACAATGTTGATGAAGTTGGAATGACACTTTTAGAGTGTCATAGAGTTCCTCACGACAGTGAGCACAAAAGATGATCAGTCATGTGAAGGAATAGTAAGAACGAAAGAAAAAAATGCATCCAAGAGTCTTGAGAAGTGACTATCAAAAGGATGTCAATAAATGGTGATCAAATTTGTAAGCAAAGATTAGTTCCAATGACAAACAACACTTTTGAGTTCTTAGTTATAGACAAGGTTGACTATCAAATAGGCTTGATGAGGTGACGATAAGTGTAACAATTCATAATTTAAAGAGATGCCAAAACAATGTGGATAAGAAATGTTTAAAGAAAGTTCTTCTTCAATGCTTATCCACTGTCACAGTGGTATAAAGTGATAAAAAATAATGATTCATATGGTTTATGATAAGTCACAAAGACACTCTTATAATAGTCATCAAGAGATAATAGAGGTCATGCATGCATGATTGCAAGCACAATGAATAAAGAATGAGCACTATTATGAAGGCTCATAGCCACAGTAAGGAATGATGTCATAAAAATCAAAAGAGGGATAGTTTCTAAAAGGCAATGATATTCAAAGATTGAAACAAGGGTACTATATCATGGAAAAGATGCAAGCATTAATAGATTTTCATGAATGTGAAGGTGTCATGATCAACAATGCCATAAAGAGACTATTGTTAGTGTTTCTACAAAATAGAATGACAGTGTTGTAAAAGAAAAGATTCATGTTCAAGAGTGCCTCAAAACAATGTTATTCAATGCTTGAGGGATGATATTTACTACTTTCATAATGACTACATGATGAAAAGATGGTCAGATTAAAAGATGTAAATCTTACCTACTGATATGATAGTCAGCTACAGGGCCACAGTGTATGTAACGAGAGGTGTCATATTGTCTTTCAAAGAGCAGAGTAAAAGCTGGCAATAGCATCAAGAGGTGCATGTTTTGTACAAAGTTTTAGACCATGGAATGAAGAGCATGAGGCTATCATCACATCAATCCTTATGAATTGTGAGATAAAAAAAGATTGAAGGCATTAGATCTTACAAGGAAGCAATGTCTAGTGTAATGAAAGAAATGACAAACTATACCAAGCATGAGGAATCATGGTGACTGTGTATAAAGGAGTAGTAGTGGTAAAGGGAACAATTAGAGCAATGATTTAATGGTCACTATAAGATATAGAGATATTTTCAAGAGGAGAGGCAACGATATGTATTTTGTTTCTAATGATGTGTTCACTACCACAAGACAATTTTGCAATCATGGATAATAGAACTCTGGTGCAATATACACCAACAGTCTTGTGGTAGTGAAAACATCATTAGAAACAAAATACATATCATTGCCTCTCCTCTTGAAAACATCTCTATGTTCAAGAAGAGTTCTCAGTTTGATTGTAACAGGGTTCTTTCCCGAGAGTTTATTAATAGATTCAGGCTTAGTTATTTAGCATTGAATTGTTGTTTCCTCTTTTTCTTGTTTGAATCCACAAACAACAACATCAATCTTCCCCGACACCTCCAAATGGTCTCAGGAACGTTTAACCTAGTTGATTAGGCTAGGTCAACTTCAACTGGAATAATTCGAGGGTGGTTACGGGAGGTTGGTATTGATGCTTACTATCTTCGATGAATCTAGACCCCGAAATCAACAGGTTCAATACTCATTCCATTCACTCACTGTTACAACATTATTTATTCTGTTAACTAAATACATGTAATGCATCTGGTTTAGGGCATCGGCCTTGAAGCAATTTAACATCCCCTGCAAATCTGAGCATTGAGCTTATTGAAATATTCTACCCTAACTTGACTTTCATCCATCGGTCTTAAGTATTCCGTGGAGAAGATACAAGTTAGGGCCGTAACTTTATGATAGGCTGAGAACAATAGTCTTGTTTCGGTCTGTCAAAAATTTACTTTGCTTTGAAAATTAACAAAACTAAAACAACTTAAATCTGTTAACGAAGTTGCATGACCAGATTTGATAGTCAACAGTGACTTCCTTCCTCGACAGAGATATAGATATCAAACAAACTAAGACACACAAACTCCACAAAATCATGGGCACATTAACACATCTTCCTGAAGACTAACACTATTTACCATTACATAATCGATTTCACAACAATGGAAATAGAGACATAAGCGTGCTCAGAATTGTAACTTCTTTTGTTATTCCAAATTTGCTTCGAAGGCCATAGGGAAAGGCATAATAAATGTGTGTACACAATGATAGTCCTGCAAGTTGAAAGAATTCAAACCAGGTCCAAGAAGACCCGCAAGGAATGAACAAACAGTGACTAAAAATTTTTGAACCCTAGAAATGCTACAAATTGAATGCAAAAAAATATAAATGCAGCACATGAACTTTTTCAAAGATTAAAAAACTAGAGATGAGTGTATTTGTTACAGATGAAGAGTGGTTCTTATAGGTGGAGTCGAGGCCTTTTCTTTCACCTCTGCTTTACCACACGCGGAATATAAAATGAAACCCCTATGTTTTTTTTTAAGTTATAGACCCGTGTTCGTCAAAATTTTGACAACTTGTCATGGTTGTCGAAATACCGACCAACACAGGAATGGATTAAAAAAAAGTCAAAATTTTCCTTCTATAAACTGACCAAGGAAAACCATTTTAATGCTTGGTTGGAAATGTTGGTCTAAAAAGTGGGTGTAATGTACTAGTGACACGAATAGTAGAGATTGCAGATGCAAGAAGATAACCAAACCCCTCAACCACAAGAACATACAATGAAGGGGCCAGAGGACATCCCTAGCGGATGGATCTAAAATGGCTAAAAGATGAGGATTGGCGTCCATTGATGTTGATGCAAAGAAAAGCATCCCCAAAAAGCATCTAAATAGATTGAATAAATATGGGCCCAAATCCAATAGCCTTAAGCATTGCAAGAATGAAAGGTCATTCAATGTGATCATAAACCTTGGCAAAGTCAATTTTAACAAATATGGCATTATGTTTGAAATGGAAAGCCCATTCCATGCCTTCCCAAACAACAATAATGTTGTCGAGGATGAATCTTGACTTGATAAAACTAGTCTTCTCAGGCTGAACAATTAGCAGGAGGATGTGTCTAATTTTGAGAGCTACAGATTTGGCTATAATCTTATAGGAGACATTGAGCAGAGTAATGGGTCTCCAATTACAAATATCCTTGAGATCCCCTGCCTTAAGGATGAATTTAACGTTTCCTTTATTGATAATATGACCCAATGACTGAGAATGAAAAGCCTCTAGATAGACCTTATGAAGGTTAGGGCCAACAGAGGGCTAAAAGGGTTCGTAGAACTCACAAGGAAAGCCATCACAACTAGGGGCTTTATCATTGGCCATGGAGGATACAACTTCCTTGAGATCATCGAGGGTAAGCATCTGGTTGCAGAAATCTTTCTGAGAATTTGAAAGCAGAGAAGGAACAACCACAAGACAATCTTTCAATGCTTGATCGCTAGCAGGGGAATTTTCCTGTGCAATGAAAACCTTCTCATAATGCCCAAAAAAGGCTTGAAGGATATCTGAGAGCTAATAGAGCACTGCATGACCTTCCTTAATGTGCTTGATACCAAGAGAAGAATGGAAAGACCTGAGAGAAAGGAAGAACTCCTTAGAGTATCTGTCACCCACCTTAAGCCAATGTAATTTGGCCTTAATTTGAGTACCTCTAGGAGAATGGTGGTCAACAAATTTCTTTTGGCGTCAAAGCTAAGAAAACCTGACCTGCAAATCGAAGCATAATGGATTCAAAGCTTAGGGGCTTGGTAGAAGCACACAGATCTTTGGTGTTTGTGTCATAAGAACATTGACGATACATGGCCAATTGTTTGTCGTAAATGTCAAGGAACCTCACAGTGTGAGTGATGGTGTCATTCCACCAAGCAATCAAACCATTTAGCTGAGTGGGCCTAGGCTTCAAATTATAGACTCTTTGAATGTGGATCATAGTGAGTTAATGATGAAGTAGTGACATGCTCAAAAAGAACTGGGTCTTGGAAGGATGCATCTGAATTGTCTGCCACTCAATAGTAAACTTCATAGGGTAATGGTTTGACAAGGTCACAATAATAAGAGAGAAGACACGTAAATCTTGATTTTTGCAAAAGGAAAAAAAGATTGGGTTGTGATGATGGCACAATCCACCTATTTAAAAATTATGTCAAAACCAGCTCGGTAGTTGCACCAATTGTGCCAGATACAATGAGGATGACAATGATTGATGTTAGGATTGAAAAGACCCAATTTATTTCGCATATAGAAGTAGACCTCACCCTCTCCAACTATCTAGAGAAAAGGAAAAATGTCTTCTTTATTTGAAGCCACCTCAACCATATTGAAATCCCCACACATAACCCAAGTAGCAGGTGGCAAAGAGTCAACCACCCAACACCACAAGTCTGATTTTCCCACAACATCATTGGGAGCATAAACATTAATGATCCCAAAAGAATGATTTTCAGCTGAGAGAAAGACCCAAACAATTCTCTGCATAGGGTCAGATCTATGATCCACAATAGAGGATTGCCAATGAGGGGAAATGAGAGTAACAACTCCACCTAGACCCGTTTCATGTTGGGAAGAAAAATAAGTCTATCCAACCAAATAACATGACATGCAGTAGAAAGAATGAAAGCAACAATTTTAACTTCCTGAAGGCACAAAACATCTAGGCCATAAAAATGTTGATGAGTATCCCTAGCATAATAATTTTCGGTGAGGTCTTTCAGACCCCTTACATTCTATGAGATGTAATTCATGGATCAACGAACTACATGTCATTCTCATCCTCAAGAGAGGAGAAAATATTATGCAAGAAGTCAAAGGTTGTTCGAAAGTTAGGGTAAGCATCCCCACCTAGGACCATCTGACACTTCTTAGGACCTCCATCATTAGTATCAGCTCGTCCAAAAGGGCTACAAGAGTGCCAAACAAAGGTTGATTGAGCAACAACCACCAATGTAGCCCAAGGAGTGTGAAACCACTGAGGGCAGGAAGCATTCTCAGACAACTCATTCCCCTATTGGTCAGGGTTTGGAACAAGAGTAATGAATGATTGCTTCTACAATGGATTTGGATGAGTCGTGCCTTTAGGTTGTTGTTGAGAAGTCAAGCCTCTAGGTTCCTTTGGAGAAAATGTCAGTGTGTTGGACCTTGTGAACCATAATGGTCCAACATTCATCCTTTTTTGCACCCTCAAAAGGATGAGGAGCAGGTTCCTTAGGAGGGGATTTTGTTCTAGGAACAACCAAGGGACAATCCCTAATCTTGTGCATCGAAGATTGACACCATAAATAAGTGTTAGGAAATTTCAAATAAAGAACTTTCTAGGTAAAACACTAACCACATACTTGAATATCAATAGTCTCTTTGAGATCACGAGATAGATCAACTTCAACACAAACCCTCTTTTGGGGACGAGCATGAAATAAATAGTCTAGTTCCATGCAAACCACTTTGCCAAGGGTTTGAGACATAGTTTGCAAGAATGGACAATAAGGCAAAGGGGGACCCGAGAACTCTATCTAGATTAGGACCTTAATCTTTTTCTCATCCGAGACAGTAAATTCTTGAGACCATGGCTAAAAGACCAGGGTCCATGCTTGAGAATAGCCTCAACATGGGTGGGATTGGAAAATTGAAATAAAAGAAACCCTTGGTGAGATTTTGGACGCCATCAACCTGGACCCCATGAGGGGCCCAAGCTTTGGCCACCCACTCACGAGGTATTATTTTAGGTGGAACCCTCCTCAAAAAATATCCAATTAAATTAAACTTCTCAAGGAAATCATAGGCATTATCAAAATCCTGAATAGGAAGAACAACATTAGGAGAGGTCATACCTCGTGCAACACCTTCAAAACAAACTTGTGAGGGTGCTTTTTTGGAGGAGCCATGAATATCAATCGCCAAAACTCTAGCACTGACATCAACTGTTGGGCCAAAGGTGGTTGGATCCATATTAAACCCTATTATCTTGCAATAAATGGGGCATGAAAGCATAAAAGACCCAAGGATTCAGACTAGCAGTCCGAAAAACCAAATCCTAGTAGAGCTCATTCATCTCTCTCTCCCTTAATTTAAATTTCAATAACTAACATTTATTTTAAATAATAACTCGTTTATAATAAGTTTTTAGTATTATAGATGCAATGGAAAAAAAACATGGGTTACAAAGTTAACTAATTAAATAATTAAATATAAATAAGTTGAGATTGGAAACAAAAAATGCCAAATTGAATATGATATGTTGGGTAAGTATTCAATGTATAGAGTTTAATTTGGCCCAAATCATCATAGAAACATGATATTACTAATAATTGAAAGTGTGTTAGAGTTGGGTATAAGTTGGGAATGGAAACAACAAATGTCAAATTGAATGTGATATGTTGAGTAAGTATTCAATGCATAGAGTTTGGTTTGACCCAAATCATTATAAAAATGTGATATTACTAATAAGTGAAAGCGCTAGAGTTCAATATAAGGTGGCATTGGAAACAATCATTGTCAAATTCAATGTGATATTTTTGGTAAGTATTCAAGGGATAGAATTTGATTTGGCCCAAATTATTATAGAAACATGATATCACTAATAAGTGAAAGTGTTAGAGTAGGGTATAGAATGTTCAATAACATGCAAGATTGTAGCCACCCAAGATGAAGGGTAAAAGATTGTAGCCACCCAAGATGAAGGCACCCCATGAAAGCACACGAGAGATTGTCAATAAAAGAATAATGCTACTATTGTATCTAGGATGTAAATAATGCAATGATAGTGAGATTGTTACAAAGAGGACCCCTTGGTTATATAGGCCAAGGTGAACATAGGATGACATAAAATTATGGCAAGTGTCTTAGTCTTATAACTTGAGACATAAAGTGATAACTTATCATCCACTTACAATGGAAAGATAACATGACAACTATCCATTGAAAGCGAGAAGTTTCCTAATGTGTTCCCTAAGTAAACTTAAGTCAAATGTATTATTAGGACCTAAGGTGTCGAATTTGCAAGGTACAACACTAGATACAATACCTCTTTCACATCAACTCTCCCTCTTAAGTGTAACTTAGGGAGAACATACACAAATATTGCAAAAAATGCAAGAGGGTTCTAGCTAATAGGCCATGTTAGGTACTTAGACTTACAAATGCAGCATAGTCTCTCACAAATAGAGAAAAGGAAAAAACCTAAGGGGAGAAACTCCTCCCCAAAAGAGATATGAAAACAAAATGCTCTCAATGAACAATGAGATGGATGAAACCCCATGTGAGAAAAAAGTCTCCACATAAGAGAGTAGAATAGAGACTATGTAGCCTCCCCTCAATGTAGAATCTCCTCTAACGATAGTAGATGTTCAACATTGAATGTTGAAGATGATCCAATGTTGCCAAACAAAATTCCCCCCTAGGAAGAACATAACCAAGATGGTATACAAGATGTCTTCTCATTCCTAAAAGGAAGATGAGGAAAAAATGATGAATTGTGATGTCTTTGAAGTATGCACAAGTGATGTCAAAAACTACTACCATCCAATTAGGCATTATAGGCCATATTGTTGAAGATGATAACTCAAAATACCATATAAGCTTATGTGTAACATTGTCCAAAGATAAAGATACCTTCTTTGAAGACAAAGATATTGCCTCCAAATGATGTCCATAAATATCCACGCACATGGGAAACTTGAAACAAAGATCATCCAAAGAATGAACAAGATAGTTAGGGTGTCCTCCCGCAACAATCAGAGAAGGACAATCTCCATCAAAGATAAATTGAATGTGATCAATAATTCCTCCCAAAACTAAAATGTACGACTCTAGAAACAAACCTGCAATGTTTGTCAAGTGATTATCACATGAAACCATATCTAGAAGACTATGTTTATAAGTAATATGGATAGAGGTAGAAGTAAACATTAACAAATATACAAACAAAATAATATTTCTTCTATATTCAACACTTAATGTTTATAGGATTTTTTAGATCCTACATTATAGGAAACTCCCTAAATGACTTATCTAAATATAATGATTTGTTTTATCAACTCATTATACAATAACAAATAATTACTCTTAACACCTAGAAAAATATGATTTGTTACCATAACTCACTTTTGTTTCAACACAATCCATCATATTATACTTACCTAGATGTGAAAACTAACATAATTTCTAACACAAATACCAATAATCCCCCTTAATGACAAACCCAACAGGTTTTGTCATTACATCACTTTGAAAATGAACACACACACATACACACAATCACTTCTTTGTTGAACCTGGACATAGAAATAGTTCACTTTACCTCTATAGATCCATCCTTAAATCTTCAAATAGTTTACCGAGAAACCTCTTGTTATGGACCTGTCCTAAAATCTACAAGTTGTGTCATTTTTCAAAGACTTTCATAATATATCCATATTGAAATCCATCAAGCTTGCCAAGGCTTTCTTAACCTTTTTGTTAAATCAAGACAACTCATTATCTATCAAACTACACATTTGCTATCTTAACATCAAGCTAGAGTACAAGTACATCTACCACCCTTGTATTGTCCTAATGGTTTATTCCACAACTTGATGTCTGGAAGTTAAGATTTGACACAACACCTCTTTTGTCCCACATTGTGCATCAAGAATATTAGATGGCTTAGCAATAGACTTTGACTAGCACATTTTTTAAAATAACTTTTACAAATAAGTAACACCTACTCAAAAATAACATTTTAAAATACAAATTCCTCATCAAATGTTTGAGGGACATTATCATCATATTCATCAATGTCACACTCTTTAATGTTTTTAGATGCGATCAATGCTTCTAGCTTGAGCTTCCTATTCAACAAATTTATATCCCTTTGAAAACAATTGATTTCAATATGACCATTTTTGTTACATTGTAAAATGTATGATGATCTTTGGATGAGGATTATACCTTTACTATTGATGTGTTGACTTTTAGTTGATGATTTTTTGTTGAATTGGCATTCCTTGAATTGAGCTATAAATGTGCTATCTGTATCTTGTGAATGAAACCCTTCAACTTGCATCTATCTACTTTCCTTTTGCAAAAGTAAAGATAGCACTTTGTCAAAGTCAAGTGTTTTATTTTTTGCAATCTAGAACAATAATGTAAGAAAATCTCCTTAAGATGTTGGAAACCCTCTTAGAACTATGTTGGTCATATCTTCATCGTCTATGTTTTTCTTCATAGACATATTGATTATGCACATCCTTAAAACACTTGATATAGTCTAAAAATGAACCTCCTTGCAACTAAGAGGATTATAACTGATTCTTCAATAGAAGTGATCTACTTGCTTCCAAGGTCCAAAAATCTATAATGGATTCTTCACTGCAAACTTCAAGAATCAAGTCTTTTTCAACAGACAGCTCTAGTATTGAAACAAGGTTTTGTTATTACACCCCTCATAATATTCAACATTGATCTTTGGTTTGTCATCCTTCCTTTGAGATCTAATGAATCTAAACATTATTGTTTGTCTAAGTCAAATTTTGTGACTCTAGTAGCAAGACTCTAGGTGTTCCTCACCATTGAAAAATTCAAGTATGAGTTTGATTATCAACTATAACTATGTGGATCTTTAAGTTGAAGACGGGGTTGATAAAATGATGAGTGAAGAGAGGACGTTGAGTGACCTATGGTGCTTCTATCTTTCAATTGATTTTCTATTTTACTTTCCATGTACAAGCCATAATACATCCAGTTATAATTGAAATAATATTTTTATAGTTTTTTGGACACTTTACTTTTTTACAAACATATTTTTATGACACTGCAATTAACAAATCATGAAAATGGACCCTGCAACTTGACTTTTAATCCAACACAAAATATTTTAATAAGACCTAATACAATTTTTTTAAACATGATGACCAAAACACTTAAAATCCCACTCTAAAACACATCTTCAAAGGGCACAATGTGGGCATCGAGAGAAGGAGATTAAGATGGCATTAAAGAACTCAACACATCTACAAGACACTCCATTAATCTAACCTTCAATATGATATGCTTAAAGGAATATAATTGAATATGCAGATACCTTGCAAAGTGATCTAGCAATTGGGACAATGTGTTATGGCTATGATAATTGTAAAAACCCCTATGGCTCTCCAATTTCCAGACTTAGCAAATGATTAAATGCTTTGATGTGTTTTGCAAATATATGTGACTTTTTTAATAATTTGGATTTATAAAGTTTGGGTTTATGTTTTTTTTGTCTTTCTTTGACATAGAGATGTAATAACAGTAAATGCATAAATTAAACTACTTGAAACTGCTGAAGCACAACTTTAACAAGAAACATAGATGTATATCTTTATTATTTCAAAGCCCTTCATAAAAAAAATACTCGATAATAAAGAAGGGTTTATTACATGAAAATTATATAAATGTTGGAAGCACAAATGACTTGGTTATTTGATGAGTTTTTTGTAGGCAAGAGTTTCTTTGCCTTGAAGATCTTATGACACCCACTCACATTAGTAGCTTCCCACAATAGAGCTAAAATGGGAACCCTTGGTTTATTTCTTCAATCTGCAACAATAAATATTCTTGAAACCCTTGAATAAATCTCACAAATATGATTTCATGTCACTTTTACTATAGTGTTTCGCTATTCATGGTATTGTAGCATCAAGATAAAAATATTGAAATTTGATCAACAATGGATGCAATAATGAAGCTACAGGTTTGCGATAGATGAGACTTCAAATATGCTTCAAACCCTTCCACAAATTTGCTCTTTATGCTCAAATTGGATTCCTGGATGACGCCCACAGTATGGAAATGATTCAGCCGATCTCTCATAGCCTCAAGATTGCAATTACGATGAAGAGTTCTCATTCTTCGAAGCATAAAATGGCTGAAACTGTTTGTTTCTCTTCCACAGTCTCAAATCCCCAAAAAGCATAGTCAAAATGATCAACAAGAACGAATCTATTTTATTTTTGAGACCTTTTTATAACCCCAATCTCCTTAATAGCATTTAAATCCACTTTTGGGATTTTAATAAAAACTTTACATTATCTCCTCAACTTGGACACTCACTTTTATGCAATTTATAATGTACTTTAAGTGGCATTCAATTGAAGGTCATGGCCACATTGCACATAAAGTGATTTTTAATACCTTATATTATAATTGTACTTTATTAATAAAGTAGTCGCTTTATTAACAATTACATAACTCTGTGAATAATCATTATTTCCCAGTCTTGTCTGAACCTCGAAGTCGACCATTGTGTCCACTATGCACCCATATGTCTTACTAAAAATAGTATGGGTCCCTCTCTATCAACCACTGAGTTACTATGAATAGTACATCCCTCATTATCTGATCAAACCAAATGTGCATTGCAATCATAACCTATTCAAGTGTCTTGATATAAATAGTAACCCTGACTTTCCTGAAATAGTCACTTACTATAAATAGTAACCCCGATTGTTAGAGAAACTTTGAAAGATAATATTTTTATTGTTGCTAATGACTTTGTGCATTGATTTGTTTTTCAACATCATGCGTTTCCATCAATGCCAAAGGGGGAGATTGTTGGGATGTTGTTGGGATTGTTGTAGAGATTGTTGAGAATAACACATTTTGTGTATTGACATTAATATTTTATCATTGATGACAACGTATTTCTTTATTCTTGATAGTGTTCTTTATTTGTTTAGTGGAGAGAATTGATTGGTATGACTTCTATGTTGAGATTCAGATGGTGCACAAGTACATATAGTTGAAGAGATGCTTGTAGTTTATTCATGTTTGATCACAAAGCTTTATGTTTTGATTTGAGCAAGTTTCAGTTGATTGATCAAATATTGTTTACTAGTTGTTCTGGTTAATTCTGGAAATGATAGAGTTGTGGTTTTTGGATTGGTAATAATCAGTTATACAATATTTCTTGTTGCTAACCTGGTGGTGTATTCAGGACTGGTATTGGTGTCCTCGGCTGGTATAGTTCATGATTTAGAGATGTGCAAACAATATTTCTTTAATGATAGAGTTCATTGTTGAGTGTTCATGATGAACATTGTAGAGGTGGTGATGAATTTTGAGATAGAGATGATTTTGTTGTTGTTATGGTATTTCACGATGCTTGTTCATGTTTCTTAATGGTGTCCTATCCCTTTTGTTCGATCATTTTTTTTATGTAATGAAATCATTTGGATTTCATGAAGCGTGTCGGTATTCTTGACCGACTGGATGGCGTAACATGTTGTGAAGGATTATAGCATGGATTTTGGATCATGTCATGTTTAAGGTTATTTGTTTGGATCTAAGATATGTATTAGACGATATTTTAAAGATCACAAATTGGTTAATGTAATTCATTTTTGTAATTAAGGTATTGGTTAAGGCCAACCTTATTTATCTTGTTGTAATGTATAAAATGATGAAATCATTTATGTAATTGAGAGAGAGGAGATGCCAAGGATGATGTGAATGTAATGACTTGTATTATAAAGGATGGTGAGGGAAATTGATGTATTAGAGATTTGAGAAGATGTATGAGTGGAATCTATTATTGAGCCTATATGACAATGTACTTCATTGGAACTATATTGACATTGTAGATGCTCTCAGTCAGTTCATGATATAGTGGATTGATGTCCATAGTGGATTGTTGTCGATTCTAGGGTTGTTTCCCTTCATTATATCACTAATTTGTTGCCCTAGTGTCTTTGAACAATGACCTCTAGGTAGTGTGTCTGAATGCATATGCATTCCTCTTCTACCTTTAACAAGGTTTATGTGCTAGTACATTATCTAGTGGGTTTGATCCCCATTGTGGTTTTTCCCCTAACAAGGTTTCCACGTTAAAAAATATGGTGTTATGTATTATGGTGTTGTTCATTGCTATGCTTTAATGCTTATTTTTCGCATATAAGTTATTATGGTGATATATGGATTGAGGTTTTCAGTTTTGGGACACAACTGATTATTCCCCCCTCTTGTTATATTTGCTACCTTGTTTATAACATCCCCTTCATCTCATTTCCTTCATTTCATTTCTTTCATCTATTTTCTCCCTTTAATCTATTTGTCATCACCAATTTCCTTCATCAACCCATTTCATTCATCACTTTCATATCTCTTGTTCATTGGCTATTTCTTTCACCATCTTCCCATCATTCTCATTTTTCATCTTCGTCATCTTGAAGATTAATAACTTGCTTTATCTAATTGATACATGCCTCTTAATTTTAATTTCAAATTAATCAACTTATTTCTTAGCATGTGATCCTATTACTCCTTGATCAATCAATCATTTTACTTGCTTATCTTGTGCTAACATCAATCTCAATTAGCTTAATCAACTTATTGTCTTGGCTATACTAATCATTTTCATCAATTGCTCAGTTATGCTTATCAGTTGTACATTTTCAGCAAATGTACATCTCATTGTAATCACTTTTGCAATATCAATCATCAAATCTTTTCCCCATGATCTATCAAGAGATCAATCTTATCACATTTTATCTGATCAATCTTTTGAGGTGGCATATCACATTTATCATCATCCTTACCAGGGTATCCCTAGGGCATATATTAGGTAATCAAAATTTCTTTATAATAATGTGGCATAATGCATCGTCTCAAAGGGGCAAAATGTAGGCATCTTAGAATTTCTTAAATATTTTCCTCATATTTCTTCTAATTAAAATCTTTTCATAAATCATATCATTTAAATCAATCCACTTATATTGTTTTCTCAACTCCACTTTTCTTTAATCCATACCACTTCTTAAACTCATCCTATTCATACTCTTTTATAATCCTTTCACCCCGCCAACCGCACTCACTCACCAAATGTGGGATAAATAAGTTATTTACATCTCTCTCCTTTTTATCCCACATTTACCCCGACATCAAAATTTCTTATGAGGATGCCTATAAGCCTACTTCCCCTCTTATTTCTAAGCCTCTCTACCTCTCGAATTCAATAACTTTTGATCTCTCTATCTAGCTTATTTCATTCTTCATACTTTTGTGTGGTTCATATTTAATTTGATCTTATTATCTCCATTCTTCATAACTTCTTGTGCATTGTGCTCCGAGAGCAAATATAATTTAAACACAAGATCTTGTTGATAGGAGGACAATGGAGTGATATTATCTTTTAAATACATTTGGTTGTTTATTTAGTATTTGTTTTGCATTTGCAGGAAGAACTCCATTGTTGTGATGTTGGAACTAATAGATCGCCAATCTCGTTCTCCATTTCCATCATCATATAAGAGAAACTGTAAATCAAAACCTATAGCATGTCCTCCTACATACACCTCCAAATGCTAACTCTGATTAAGTATGACCTCCTCCATAAAATACCCTAAAGAGAATAACATCAACAATGCCCATCCATTCAACCCCATAAGATCAAATAAAATAAAAACATATATCATGTAACCAACACGGACGTAAGCCTCTCAAACCGTAGAGATCAAACGAGTACATTATTGCCTAATATTTAGTCTTTCCTTTAGCTAGAGGAATGTTTTATACTAGTATCCATGCCTAGAAGAGAGTAAATTCTAATTATATTAGTGGGTTTAGTCCAACATAGGATTGTTTCATGTGTTTTATCCCGTGTATTTGTGTTGCGTATGTTTTGTGTACGTGACTCAGTTCTTTTCCACATTTCTAAATGTTCCTTTCATCTTTCAATGAATATGTTATAAGTAGCCATTAGCAATGGCTAAACATATGTATAGGAAATTTGAAGCATCTCATGTAAAATCCAGGTGTCGAATTTGCTGCACCGATTTTATGGATCAATATGTAAAATATCCTTTATTTGTATATGGTTTGTCTATAAATGGTTCTGCTGCCCAATGGACGCTACGTTAAAAAAATTTCTTTCAATAATCCCTGTATGGATGTCACGTAACCTATATGCACTATGTTTCCTTTTTCAGATCCTAAACATGAGGTTTTTCTCTACAAGGGTAACAAACCCTTTAACTTCATGTGCTGGTTGTGAACTTTGTACATCTTAGTGCTATGAAGCACACATTAGAGATTCTGATGATACCTAATCAACTTAAAGCCAGTAGAAGAGGAAGTGGCTCTGGAATGCATTTAGCTTTAGATAATTTTGGCACATTGTGAAACCTTACACGATTCTTCCCATCCTCGTTGCCTCAGTAGTTATAGTGAACCAGTCTAGGACACTCGAATGGATTCGTACCATGCATAGCCTATTTCAATGGCTGGCCTCCAAAGTTAAGAGTAGGATCTGAAGGATATGTAATGCAATTTCGGTGGGTACAGTACAAAAACAAATTACCTGAATTCAAGGGACGAATGTGTATAAAACTCCTACTATCAAGTTTATCAAAGTCCAATGCTGGTGTGTTGATGTCGGAGCATTGTTTGTAGGAGAAAAAATTTACAATGTAAGAGTGCAGCACTGTATTTTGAAAAAAATAAAAATTATTCTGTTTAGTAACTGTTTTTGATCTTCTGGCAAAGCAAGCTTCAAATGTTATATTGTGATGCGGAGATAGAAGGATCTCAAGTTGAAAGACAAGGGCTAACATGGCAGTTTAATCATCTTTTCTAGAAGGATTTCTTCTGTTTGTATGTTGCAAGTAAGAGGTCCTGTTTTTAAAAGATTGCCTAATCTTGAGGAAAACTTTGTCTACAGGACAGGGTTCTGTTTCATGTAGCTTTTCCAGGATCATCTGTTAAAGTTTTACCTATATGAAAGAACAATAATCCCTTCTGCAGACAATTGTAGAAAGCCTACAAGGAGGTAGGATAATCCTGTTAAGCAAACACTCTTAATTTCCTCGCTATCATGCTTTATTCCAAATATTAAACTTCACCTAAGGACAAGAATTTTATTTGCAAATAGCATAAACATGTTTGATTTCATTTTTCAGCAACTGCGAAATCTTATATGACTAATGCCGCTAACAACCTGCACCATGCAGGAAAAGTCTCTCCATAAAAATGAAATGGACTTGATGTAACATGCTGATTCCAATATAAACAATTCAAATTCAATATCTTAACAACCACAGAACTTCATAGTCAAGACATGTTTGTTAAGAAATCTCGCTTCTAATTTTAAAGTGTATTGTGCTGACTTAAATAACATTAAAAATGTCTATCCGGGCTGATTTAAATTCAAACAATCAAAATTTAAGATCTTAACAACCACAGAACACCATAGACTAAGCATGATTGTCAAGAACTCTTGCTTCTAATTTTACTCTCGTGCTCACTTAAGTAGTATTAAAAATGTCGATCCAGGCTGCTTCGAATTCAAACAACCAGAATTTAAGATCTTAACAACCAAAGAACTCAATAGCCAATGCATGTTGTCAAGAAATCTTAGTATTAAAAATGTCCACCCAGGCTGCTTTGAATTCAAACAATCAGAATTTAAGATCTTTAACAACCAAAGAACTCAATAGTCAACGCATGTTTCTCAAGAAATCTTGCTTCTAATTTTACAGTGTATTGCGCTGACTTAAACAGCAATAAATATGTCCATCCAGGTTGCTTTGAATTCAAACAATCCAAAATTTAAGATCTTGACAACAATGGAGCTCATGGTCAAGGAACGTTTATTAAGAAGTCTAGACCCAAATTTTATCTTGTAATATAAAGATTTATAAAATAATTTCTCTTTCATCAATGAATTCCCTATAATGTTCATATTTAAGTGAACTTCCATTTTCTTGATTTAAAGGTTGGAATATAGTATATTTGGAGTATGTGTGCATGTATCAGTGCTGGATGCGTTGGAAGACAGTAGAACCGACCCAAGAATTTACATAAAAGCATAACGCAAATCTTATGTTAGCATTCAAAATTGCATTCAGAAGACACTCATTGCAAGGTTCAGGTGCCTGAACAGTTATGTAAACAAAAGCAATAAAGGATGTGCTTATTGACACAACCTAGAACTGGCAAGCTAGGCTATACAATAGACTGCTGCATATAGTGCACTTCTGCTTAGCAAGAATCATAGAATCGGGCCAAAGCAATATCAGAGTAAGAGGTTAAACACCTAAACCTGGAATCCTATATTGTCATGTTCCGGAATGACCAGAAAAGTCCAAATAAAAATCTGTCGTCACTATTGATTACTGTAGACTAGACAATACCGGGATGCAAGGATTTAAACTCTTTAAAGGCAACTAACTTCAATCACAATCAACATAGCTATACGTAGATGTGTAGAGTAAATATGCAGTCAAACCTCAGCTGGATGTTATTATTATTATTATTATTATTATTATCATCTGTGATCACTTTTCAAGCAGCTATAGCATATGAAAAAGGCAAATTTTCAAAGGATGGTAAATTGTTTTTGAATAACTCTGTATGAACAATTTCCTAGTCTAAAGAAATTAGTTATGATTTATAATTTTATTTAACACTAAGGTGATTTCTAAAAGATCGATAAGAAAAGTTTGTTTAGAATGCCATACTGCATCAGGCGCAGAAAGAAGTTTAACTACCAATGCTTTAGAAACAATTCAAAGGAAGCAGAGAAGGTATGTCGTTGAAGTCTTCTGGCTTTGTTGCATATATAGGATTACAGCAAATTGATTGGATTGAACCATCCTGTAGAGGATTTCCATACCAATCAGATTGGTAACTAACAGTACCCATATAAATTGGGCATATGAGATGAACGGACAAAATTGTAACAATTTGGATATGACAAGAAACTAAAACATAATCTATATAGCTTTGATATTTGATAGCCAACACTGCATGCACAACTGTGTCAATCAGTATAGAATATTGCATGGGTGGTCATTAGAAATTAGCCATTATCTATGAGATAATAATATTACAGTATAGTTCTAACTACCACGTATGATAGCAAGTCAAATAGAACAGATAACAGAAATAATAGATGTTTCCTCAGTAAGCAGTAAGCACAGCTAAAAGCCAGTCATAACAGAGGACAATAACTCTAGTAGAGTTCCCCAATAGAATTCAGATTCCGCCTACGCCCCACCGGAGACATTAAAATCGAAGGCACATCCATTCCCTTCATAATTCTTCTAAGATGAGAGCTCATGTGGGAAATCAACTCTAGATGAATTTTGTTATTTGAAATTGTTGGATGAAAACTGGATAACAGATTTGTTTTGAAAAGGATTGGATGAATCCTAATTTTGCGTGTCACTGTCCTTTGATTTCTTGCAATCAAAAGAAAAATAAAAGGGTGCTGTGGACTGATACAATGGTTGGCAACCCACAAACAAGTAATCTGACTATATAAAGCTGCAGTGAGTAGCACTAAACATCAACAGGTAAGAGGTATTACAAAAAAATCATAGACAAGATTATCATTTATTGGTACGTGAATTCACTTTTGAACCAAATAACGTGACATAAAATTTGCCCAAAGAAAACGTGTCAAAATAGTAAAAAAATTATCTCCTACCAAATAGTTCATAATATTGGAACTTACTGCCGGAAAACAAAATCTAACAGAAAATATTTGGACAAAATAACGTCGAGAAGATAGATACAAGAAGTTAGAAAATCACAAACAGAAAACTTTATGCTTCTTAATAATATGTCCAAACTCATCAAACAGAATCCACACATGGGTCCTTTCACAATCATACCACATATATCTGCAAATGTAGTAAACTATTGTATATGACTTAGGCCTTAAGACACTCTAGCACTTCTGCTTATTCTTAAATAGGTAGACTGCAGAATTTTACATATACAGAGTATTTCAGTCATCAGTTGCTGGGCTGCTTCTGAACGTCTTCCAAAGGACGGAACCAAGCCTGCTGCTCGAGAACTGAGTCACCACTCTTCTCATGAGAATGGTGATGATCACCACCTGTCCAGTTATTCTCCTCTGCAGGACCAAACACTCCAGTTTTGGGATGTGGGACCCAGCTTTTCTGAGTTTGAGGTGCAATAACATCCTCGGGAACCCTATTCAAATGAGCACCATCATCTTCATTCTTCTCATACAGTGATGAATGTACAAATCTCCTGCAAAACCCCACATGATTAATTAGGCTCTAGCATGCAAAATGACTTAAAGTGATTTTCAAATGAGCACCATCATCTTCATTCTTCTCATACAGTGATGAATGCACAAATCTCCTGCAAAATTCCAACATGATTGATTAGGCTGTAGCATCACAGTGACTTAAGTGATTTTCATTTCATGAGTTCTCTTGTACCCTAAGATTCCAATGCTTAAAGCTTTTCCAAACTTTTTGAAGCATGCCTTGCCAAAAAAAGCTATTTTGTAAACATATGACATATTCCCTTACCATATAGCACCCAATTCCACACTTTCTAAATATCAGATTCGATATACTGACAAGTATTCACCTGATCATCATATGTAAGAATGTAATTTATATCTTTATACTTGTGGACAAAGTTCTTAACCTATAAAGGGTCCTCAGCAAGGCACTCGCATACAGTTAATTTGATAGATTGAAATGTCTATATGACAAACAGAAAGTGAAAACAAAGAAATTTTTGTTGGGAGTGACATCACCATCTGGTGGAGTTGGAATGGTCCGTGTTCAAATCATAGTCTATCCATGTTTTTCAATGTGCCTAAGTTAAGGTAGGACCTCAACTACAGAGTGGCTTGTGGGAAACGTTTGAAGTTAGCATCATGGGAGAACTGAGAGAGATAGACACTTCTTCAGAGGCATACGAATACAGAACACAATCCAGAAGAAGATATTGCCGTGGCAATGTGGCCAAAGGAAGTTAGAACCTCGCCTGAAGTGTGGCTTGTGGGGTGGAAGAACCGAGAAGAATGAAACTTCTTCAGTGAGGGAAGAGATGTATTGTGGATGCAGAAGAAAATTCATAAAAAAGAAGCCATGTGGTAAATTGACAAGCTAGTTATTAAGAAGAACTCGACAAGTGAAGGTGATCCACAAAGCAAATCTACCAAATAATAAGGAAACCGTCAACCTACATATTAACTGCACTGACCAAACGTAGCATATAGTTTCTTGTGAGGTTGCAGTAGTTTCTCGTAAGGTTGCAGTGTATCTGCACTGTTCCCTCACATGACATTGTGAAGACTGGCAAGCTGAACCATAAAGATCGAAAAAAGGATACATATACTGCTAAGCTCTGTTTGGACAGGGTAAGAGAAGATGGGCATGGCTCACATACCCACTTAGGAAATTTTAAGCTGTTTTATATGGATTCAACTGCAGGAATTAGAAAAGTGTCGATGGATTTGGTTCCAGATTTTATAATAAAAAAACAAAAATAATAAAATAAAATAAAATAACTAAAATGGGTTTACCTATAGAAATCTCAGAGATCTATCACCCCCACGCTTCTTTCTGAATTGAAAGGCAACTTAAGATTAATAATTCCATGATGATAAAGGACAACCAATTTAGGGGTAGACCAAATAAAATAACTAAAATGGGTTTACCTATAGAAATCTCAGAGATCTATCACCCCCACGCTTCTTTCTGAATTGAAAGGCAACTTAAGATTAATAATTCCATGATGATAAAAGGACAACCAATTTAGGGGTAGACCAAGCTTGTAGAGTAGCACGTGGCTATTAAGATACTCAGCCTGTCAAATTTTTTCTGCAAATTTTACCAATATTTACCTGCCAAGTATGTGTTTGTATGTAATTAAACTGCCCAAATCTATTAACACAAGATTTTCAGCAGCCAAAACTAGAGGACCGAAAAGGCCAATTGCCAAGGTCGTTATAAAATTGTGGTGCTTTACACAATTCAGACAGAGGGCAAGATATCCAGAAAGACATTCAGAGTAAATATACATAACCCAGTACATAAAAATGTGTTGTTTTACAAACTTCGCTCATAGGGCAAGATCTACAGAGAGACCTCCGTAGTAAATAAACAGAACCCATTATATAAAACAGAAATGAGGCACCCAGAATCAGATTGTTTTTAGTCATACCTGAGAGATCCCTGAATGCCACTGTTTTGAAGGATGTAGGGTTGAACAGATGTAGGATCCCTAAGATTGCCGCAGATGATCTTGTTGACTTCTCTGACAACTCCAGTGAAGAAGCCTCGCATCTGCAAATTTGCTGCCATACAATAAATTTCCTTCTCTTTCCTTTCTCTAAAAAGTATCCAACCAGACTCCCAATAACTTGTAATCTCCTATAGTAGTGGGCAATGTTCTGTATCTGCAACAAAATGCCTTGAAATTATCCCGGAGCCTTTCCCAACTTCCTGGGATTAATGCACCTAACACAAAGTATATTCTACACGTACCTCATGAATATGCTAGTGCTGTTTGACCCCACGATAGTCTTTCCCTTCGCCAAAACATCCAGAAAATACTATAAAATATCACCCACCCCCTGCCAAACCAATGACGGTACCCAGATAACATCATAGGTACAGTCCAAACAAAGAATATAGATAAGAAGTTATTGGCACAATGTCCCACCTGTTACCTATTTTTTGTATTCAGACACCCATGTTTGCCTACCCGTCATACTGAGTGTAGACATTGTTACCCATTTGACCAAAGTAACAAATAATATCTCATTTCATTTGGTGGGTACATTAATTTTGATATTGGTTTTTAAAAACCTAGTTTGATTTCAATTATCTTGAAACCTTATCTTTTTAGTTTTAGTTTGGGTTATTTCAATTAGCATCTAAAACTTTGATTTTAGTGTAAGATATCTTTATCAAATCAAATCTAGATAAGATATCGAAGTGTGTGTTGGACTCAGAAATTGATTGTATTGTATATCCAACATTTTATCTAATAAGATGGATGTAGTTATATTTGATTCAAATTATTGATAAATTGGTATTTAGATTAAAAGAGTATTTAGAATTTTAATTAATTAATAAATACGATGTTAAGTTGTTATAGTTGATTTTTTTTTTTATATATTGTTTTTTTGTTCTAGATAGTTTTTCTTAGACTTTTTGGCTTTTGATATCTTGTACATTCTTTTTCTTTTCGAGTGAGGTTAGTATTTTGATAAAGTCAATTTGTTGGTGAGGCGATCACCAAGGTTCAAATACCTATTAGACTAATGAGCTCCCTAAGTTGTGGGTCTCATTGGGCCATTGAGCGTGCAAGTTTGAATTGGTAAAATGTGACATAATGAGGATTGAAGACCCCAGATGCGTCCTCAAATAGTTAAAGTGGGAAGAGATGAGCTCACAAATTTGAACAAGTGAAATGTAGAGTAATGAGGATTTGAGGCCCATAGGTGTAGCCTCAAACATCTAAAAGTGTGGCCTCAAACACTTAAAGTAGGAAGAAAACCTTTTAAGTGGCATCTTTGACGCAAACTAGAAATATTTGTTATGTTCAAAAAATAGAATATTAAAAAAAATCCTTTTTATTTTTAATTCTTAATAATAAAATTATCTTTAATAATTTTACCTACTTATTAATGTGTGCTTAATACCACTACAAAGTTATGATTATAGAGAGATCAATAAGAGTTATAGTGGACTATGACTTGTAAATAATATGATCATTTTATTTTTTTATGTTTCAAATTTATTGTTTCAAATAAAGTCATAGAAAGAACAAGAAGTATTGTTATTAGACTACAATCATATTTGTATTTATTTATAATGTTTTAATTTAGTTATTATAAATTTGTAAATAAATAATGTCTAATGTGGAGGTTATTTGTGGTTCAATCCACTATTTATATATGTTACCCCCTGATTTTTGCTTAAGTTCAAGCTCCCAAAACCCAACAAAAATCAAAAAGTTGTCGTGTCCAATTGTTGACCTTAGCCTATCCCCTTTTACTCTTTAAGTTTCATGCCTTTTTCGTTCATTGAATCTCAATAAGTTCAAAGTTCATGGTTTAGAGTCACCGAGCGCACTTGTTTTCTTTTGTTACATCATTTTAAAGTCAGTCATTGAACTTGAAGCTTTGAACCTTTTCGATTCAAGGTTCAAGGTTCATTAGTCCGTCATTTTCAAAGTTTAATTTTTCTTTTGAGTCTTAGCACGTCTAGGGTCGTTGTGTGTTTGATTGGTCCAATATTGTTTATTCAACGAACTTGAACCTTTGAACCTTCACGATTCAAGGTTCATTTCATGCAAGTTGCTACATACTTTTTAAAGGAGAATCAAAGAGAAATTTGGCACATCGGAAAAATATTTCAAATATTATGAGATTTGAAATTCTATTTTTGGAAAGTAATCATGAGGACATAAGCTTTTGTGCGGAAGTGACTGATATTAATTAAGGTGTCAAGTTTATGTCAAATCGATAGTTAATTCGCATGATGTTTACAAGCTTTCAAGGCATGAAAATCTTTCATCGAGATCTTTTTGCCTCTATGAGGGTTGAAAAAGGCTAGTGGCAACTGAGGTAATTTGAGCTTTCTATTTTTGGGAGTTGCGGGAAATTAATGAAAGCAACAGGTGAGTTATAAAGATCTCTTCCCCCTTTGTTGTTGTTGTTTAAAGAAGGAGAAATGAAAGTAAAGTTGGTTGTTTTTGCATAAGTTCTTATGGTTTTGTGGGAGTGTTTGAGGTTTTTTGTTGAGATTATCACCATGAGGCCAGTCCTTCCAAACCTAGGGTGCACTTCCTATTTAATCAGTAATTTACCGAAGCTTGATGATACCTCCTTAGCTCAAGCTGACCTAGGACAATTTCTAGATAGAGAAAAGAACCCAGAACCAAACTCCATGATGGATAAAATTGTGCATGGTGGTTTGATTGAAGCGATTGCCTTTCCTATTGTAGTGCCTTTCCCTGAATAGGTGGTAGAATGCATGAATAGGTATGATGTCGAAAATAGGCGCATCCTAAAAATTGATGGAAGCACCTTGGTAAACATTGATAGAGAGACAATTATGGCTACCATGGGAATCCCTATGAAGGAGCCTTATGAGGACTGGTCCATCGGTATGTCCTATTCTATCTTTTCATAAAAGAAGAAAACTTACAAGAGTGTAATCGCTAGGAATTGGCTGCTTAAAGAATAGAAGGGTGGTTCTTGGTTACCCAGAGCTTTGACCAGAGAACACCTCAAAACTAAAGTAAGGGACATTTTCACACTGTTAAATAGACTCAAGGGAAATTCCCATGCATTCTATTGGGAGGATTGGATGCACTTTTACATTCAAGTTCTCTTGAGCGGTCAGAAGAACTTAGACTGGGCCCACACTACTACATTTGGGGCCAAATTTTGATAGAAGTTTCTGACAGGCAACTTTTTATTACGAATTTGGTGGTTTTTTTTTGTAATAGGCCCCGATGATGTTGGTATTCCGATGGGTGTTTAATTGACCATCAAAATTCTGACAAATTCGGGGTATACATAAAAAAAAAGTGAAACGACCTCATCATTTTTATTTCAATTGGATAGAGAAGGAGTGGGAGAAAAGGAGTGAAAGCTGAGCGCGGGAGAAGGTATGAGATTTCTTCATCTTTTGAGCCTCTGGCATCATATTCGAATGCATTTCATTTTATTTGATCATGAATGCTCTCTGAAATGACCACATTCTACTGGTGTCATGCCCTAGCCAGTGCTTTATTTCTATTATTTGATGTTATTGGTGCTTGTGCTCAAGGATATCGATTCACTATATTCAAATGTTTGGATTCACGTTTGTTGATATTACTAGCATATATGTTTAATGCCACCATTGTATATTGTTGTCACTGAAATGACTGCATTCTACTGGTGTCGTGCCCTAGCCCGTGCTTTAACTCTATTATTTAATGTTATTGGTGCTTGTACTCAAGGATATCCATTTTTTTGAAATGTTGACTATGGTTATCAAATGGACAACCCGTGAGCTTCTAACTAGGTGTCATTTGTATTGATAGCTTAGGGCATCAAATGTAGTGTATCATTGATAGTTGAGACTTTATTAAAAGGAAATAGGATAAAGAATGATTTTTATTTAGTTTCTCTATTTTGATCCCTAAGTGGCTTACAACCCTAGAGAAGTATATGCAGATTTACGGATGCAGTTGTAGGATACATAGCAACCAATAATTCGCAAGAAATCCATGCATCCAATTTGAATAGCAATTAATACAAAGAACTAGGGTCCTCCAATGGCCCAGTCATCTGGACCTTGACTGTCCCCTCAACCAGTGAACCTTCAAAACTGGGTTATCATGCAATCAGTGAGTGATCCTTCATTCTCCTGATTTGCCCTGCATCCAAACATATTGGAAATACACAATACAATGATAACAAGTCTTTCACAATCCCCCTTCCCCCAAGGAACACTATCAACCATCCCTTCCACATAGCATTTCACTGTTTTATGAGTGGATTGTGCAGGAATAATTAACATTAAACAAGGAGCAAACTCCTCAACACATCTTGGAAACCATTGAATTCAATAATAAATGAAACCTAACACCAACACTATTCCTTTCATAGTTGTAGGATACATAGCAGTTGATAATTCACAAGAAATCCATGCATCAAATTTTTATAAGGATATCCTACTAATCAATAGGAATTTTCTTGATATGACCAATGATTATGCATTTTGATGGCAGTGTGCTAGTTCAAAAGGATAATATAAATCTGAAACAATTTTTTCTGATTTTCTCAAACTATAAATGTGGTTAAAGGGAAAATATTATGTGGAAAACCCACAAACCAAGCTAGCAAATGATTGTACATCAAATTATTCCTATATTCATTCAAGTATTGATATGCTTTAGCTACCTGACCTTTGAGCTTCATCTAGAGGAATGTGTAGCTTTAAGATATAGTTACTTCTTGGGCCTTACAATAGGGTGGAATATGATCAAGATTTTTTTAGGTTGTATCTTTGTTAGTCCCATTGTTAGGTTATTATGGTTCATGGTTTGAATCTATTATGGTTGTGTAAGGGATTTGTAGATGCTTTTTCTAACATAATTATTCGACACCATGATTGGAACAACTGGTTGTTGGCTATTGTACACATGAATCATAATTGTCAATGGTTCTTTGTGTTCAAGAATTCATTGATCAATCTTTGAGATTTATTGTCCCAGCTTTAAAAGAGTGATAAAAGATATAGTGAGTGTTATCTTTTCCAAGTGTTTTGTGGGTGCCATTATCTTCTAGGAGTAATTGTTGGAACCAAATTATGTTCTTTGCCTCTAGTAAATATTACAGACACAATCATCTTCTTGGTGAAGGGTTGCTTCCATCCCTATGAGGCACTATTGCATGGTTTCCATTCCCTTGTAGTATAGTGAACCTAATTTAATACAAGTGTGCACTATTTTGGGATCCATAATTTATGGCCCCTACACTGTGGTTGTTAGCCTAAGACAGGCCTACCTTTGCATATAATAAGAGGCCAACATGAAACAAACATCCAGAAGTTAGGGGGTTGTTCCTTGTCCATAATTTATTATTTAAGTGCTAAGTGATGATGGGTATATCATGTAATTCATACCTAGTGTGTCTCTTTCTTTCTCTCCACATTTCACATTACGAGTATATGCTATAAAATACCAATGAAATCAACTATTGGTCAAATCTAATCAAAATTGTAGGATAAAGATTAAAATAGATCTTGAAGAAATATGGGAACCATTTTTTATAGATATTGTAAAAATGAAGAGAATACTCCCAAGAGGAAATGCTTCAATGTGGAACAATTGAAGGACAATATTTTACTTTTATATGCACATTTGCAATGTTTTTGATATATTTCTGAGATAACAAAACCATAGAAAGAATAGCACATAGAAGAAAGTAAAGAATAATGATCATATTTTGAGATATTGTGGAAACTTAAAGGAAATAATGCTTGGTGGGGTTATCATGCAATCAGTGAATGATCCTTCATTCCCCCTCTTCCAGTGACCCTTCAAAATCAGGTTATCATGTAATCAGTGAGTGATCCTTCATTCTCCCAGTCTGCCCTACATCCAAACATATTGGAAATACACAATACAATGATAAAAAGCCTTTCACAATCCCCCTTCCCTCAAGGAACACTATCAACATCCAGACCTTGACTGTCCCCTCAACCAATGACCCTTCAAAATTGGGTTATCATGCAATTAGTGAGTGATCCTTCATTCTCCTGGTCTGCCCTACATCCAAACATATTGGAAATACACAATACAATGATAACAAGTCTTTTACAATCCCCCTTCCCTCAACGAATTACTATCAACATCCGGACCTTGACTGTGCCCTCAACCAGTGACCCTTCAAAACTGGGTTATCATGCAATCAATGAGTGATCCTTCATTCTTCTAGTTTGTCCTACATCCAAACATATTGTAAATACACAATACAATGATAACAAGTCTTTCACAATCCTCCTTCCCTCAAGGAACACTATCAACAAGTGATCCTTTTTCTTATCGGCCATATCCAATGTTTCATTGAAGTCACGACCAAGAATGAAGGTCACCTTACCCATACCATTCATGGATTCTAAAATGTTGTTCCAAACTCCTGAAAATTTTTCTATTGCTTCTTGTTGCTTCTTTAAATACTTCTTCTACCACAATGTCCTCCTGCCCCATCTTCTTGATATTCCTTGCTAAAGCGGATGAATCCACACACAATAACCCAAAATGAAGGGCTTTGTATCCTTTAATGAATCTCAGTCATTGGTAACGCATGGACAGTCAAACCAATAGTCTCCAAAGCATTCAATGAGTGCATATGAATGTTTGAAAACTTTCCTCTCAACTTCCCCAACCACTCCTAATTGGTTAGAGGGATATTTCTAGAATCTCCACTATTCCTATCCTTACCAACAATTCTTAAACATACTTTATTTGATATGATAATAACATGCTAAACTGAACCAATGACATGTTGTTCGTGTGGTACAAGGAATATTTGGCTATCAAATCTTCCTTCATGCAAGTTGAGCGCGAGAGAAGGTATGTGATTTCTTCATCTTTGATTGGTATCTTTGATGGGCAACGTCTTTCGAGCCTTTGGAATCATATTCGACTGAAAATTTCAAATGCATTGCATTTTATTTGATCATGAATGCTCACTAAAATGACCGCATTCTACTGGTGTTGTGCCCTAGCCCGTGCTTTATCTCCATTATTTGATGTTATTGATGCTTGTGCTCAAGGATATCGATTCACTATTTTCAAATGTTTGGATTCACGTTTGTTGATATTACAATTCATCATATCAGATAAAGTATGTTTAAGAAGTTTTAGTATCTAAACACTCAACTAATCCCTCTAACCGATTAGGAGTGGTTGGGGAAGTTGAGAGGAAAGTTTTCAAACATTCATATTCACTTATTGAATGCTTTGGAGACTACTGGTTTGACTGTCCATGCGTTAATGTTTAGAAGAGATCAATAAATTATTTAAAGACATTCTTACATGTTTGGAGAGGTTTAAGAGGCACTTATCATGATTGTACCCTCACAAACAGTGGCATAGATTGGTTTTACTAAGTTTCCTTTCTCTATTTTGAGGTTTCCTTTCTTTGTCGCAGGGGTACAGTCAAAGGGTTCATTGACAAAATGATCCTTTGAATGGTTACTATTAATATGAATGATTTGATATAGCATATTGCTCATTTTACTTGAAGTTTGGAATAGCTTGTGCAAGGGTGAAAGTAGTTTTGATCATTTTGGTCGTGACTGTTCCTCTACACAGTCAGAAAATGTAACTGTCTAATGATTATATGTAATGTTGAATGGATTAAATGCTTTATTCTTGGTAGAAGTGAATGGAAGGAATAGTGTTGGTGTTAGGTTTCATTTATTGTTGAATTCAATGGTTTCCAAGATGTGTTGAGAAGTTTGCTCCTTGTTTAATGTTAACTGTTCTTGCACAATCCACTCATACAATAGTGAAATGCTATGTGATTGACAATTTCATACAACTGGTCCTTTGGCATGTATTAAATACAATCCAGTCACTTATTGAATGCTTTGGATACTACTGGTTTGACTGTCCATGCATTACCAGTGTCTAAGATTCATTAAAAGATACAAAACCCTTCATTTGGGGTTATTGTGTGTGGATTCAAATGTAGGTTTGATTTGGTTAATGTTTAGAAGCGATCAATAAAGTATTTAAAGACAATCTTACATGTTTGAAGAGGTTTGAGAGGCACTTATCATGACTATACCCTCATAAACAATGACATAGACTAGTTTTACTAAGTTTCCTTTCTCTATTTTGAGGTTTCATTTCTCTGTCGCAGGGGTACAGTCAAAGGGTTCATTGACAAAATGATCCTTTGAATGGTTACTATAAATATGAATGATTTGATATAGCATATTTCTCATTTTACTTGAAGTTTGGAATAGCTTGTGCTTGTTCTGGAATTCTTGGTAGAAGTGAATGGAAGGAATAGTGTTGGTGTTAGGTTTCATTTATTATTGAATTCAATGGTTTCCAAGATGTGTTGAGGAGTTTGCTCCTTATTTAATGTTAATTGTTCCTGCACAATCCACTCATACAACAGTGAAATGCTATGTGATTGACAATTTCATACAACTGGTCCTTTGGCATGTATTAAACAAAATAGAATTTTCAGCATATTATTATCATTCTATTTCTTTGTTGTAAACATGTCATTGGTTTAGTTTTGTAAAAAAAAAATTGTGTACAATTTTTTTTTTCTATTTTTTTAATTTGATAACCACAATCAACATTTCAAAATAGTGAATAACATCAAATAATGGGGATAAAGCATGGGCTAGGGCACGACATCGGTAGATTAAAACTGAACCAATGACATGTTTACAACAAAGAAATAGAATGATAATAATATGCTGAAAATTCTATTATGTTTAATACACGCCAAAGGACCACTTGTATGAAATTGTCAATCACATAGATTTCACTGTTGTATGAGTGGATTGTGCAGGAACAATTAACATTAAACATAGCCAGTGTTCTCTTTACTTTCTCAAATCTCTGCAAGTCTAGAACATTAGAGTTGTATAATACATTGTCTTTGGGTCCATGGAAAGGAAATATATTACAAAATACACTTCAAAACAAAGGAAAAACTTAGCAAATTCAGTCTAACTCGTCATAGATGAAGGAACAGTCATGCTAATAGTTCCTCTAAGTCTTCCAAAACATTTATTGAACTCCCTTAAAGTCCTATTGGATCCCCAAATTGCTTAAGCCAATCAACTTACATTAGGATCATGAGAAACTTCAAAGGATTAAAAACATTACTTGGAACAGTCAAATCATTATGCTTTCAAATCAATTACCTATCGACATATCCCTTGCGAGGGAGAGAAGCCAAACACATAAAGAACATGCACATAAACACGATAGCTAAAAAACTTAAATGGGATACACCAAGAAGTACCAAATGATGAATGCTCAATTGTTGTAATGGCAAAGCATTAGAACCATCCATTTCTAGAACTTGATTTTATAGTCTAAATGATTTTTCTATAGTCATAATGATTTTTCTAGAACTTGTGTTATCACTATATTAATTTTTTCCAGCTTCATGCTAATTTTTTTAAAAAATCCAGTTCATAAACCTAATGGTATGGTTTTGAGGTTAAAACCCTACGTTTAGTGGAGGCCCTAGCTGGTCTTAGGCCTTGTTCTAATTTCGCGTTACCTTTTTGGGATCACTAACCTTCCAAATAAAACATGTGCTTTTATTCACAACTTTACATGTTATGTGGTTAGGTTATAAAATCAGGACCCTTTTTAATATTTTCCTCAAAGCCTAGGTTTCCTGTGGTATTTTCCTAAGTATCAAGCCCTTTAAAAATGAGTGGCTATCGTTAAAACTCACAACTCCTTGTTGTCAGACTCCCTGACATGTGATCTAGCGACGAACAAACATCTGTCTCGGCAGGCCCGTCTTCGCTATTGTGTTGACAATTAAATCGAGCAATGCATCAACGGTTGTCATTATACCATTGGGTCGAGATGATACCTTTTTGAAGCATTACGGTATAGAGACAAGCGTCCGATCAAGGTTTACTGACGGTAGTAGGATTTCTGACATGACAGTCTCAGTGGTAGGTTTTCTAGGTTGACACCTGTCCTAGGTGATGTAACAGTAGTGGGTAGAACTTTTCAAAGGGATAAAGCACAGTTTGATCTTACGGTTATTGTTATACTGCAGATGAAAGATGTGGAGTATTTAAGCTTCGCGGTATAGCGACGACCGTTCGATGCTATGTGATGGATGAAAGGTAAGTGGGGCCTTAAAATGCCATGTCACTCTGACATGTGTGTTTTTGATTGGTTGAGACAAATGTAGTGTGGCGGTTGACAAAATATTTTAACATTAAAAAAGAAATGAAGTGTCATAGTAGGGCCGGCCTTCTCGGATGATTAAGGTTTGATAAGATCATGCGGTTGTCGGTATACCATTGGGGTAAAATGCACGATCTTTAAGGTCTGTGGTATAGCGACAGCTGTTGATCTTGTTTAAAGATGATGACTAAAGGTGGTTCCTCTATCGCCAGGTCATGCTGATAGGTTTGTATTTGATTGGCCGAAGGGTAGTGATGACATGTCAGGTTGTCAGTATACTTGACACCAAGGATAAAGTTTGGGTTCTCCACCTGGTGATATGTCTGACGTGGCATTCCCCAATTCGATGAAGGATATCAAAAGGGAAGGTGGGGTCATTGCTGGGGGAGTAGATAAAGCATTGTGAGTTGGAAAGAATCTTGTGGTTGTTGTTACACCACTGGATGAAGATGCTCAATTTTTATGCCCGCCTTTTAGCGACAAGATGACACATGTCCGCTCCAATCAAGATAAAGTTAAGTCATTTTCTTTCCCCACATGGTTAATTTGAACTATTCTCATTGGCTTAGAACTTCTTTGGGCAAAAGTAAAAAGGGGTTGTGTGGCTATTTTTGTTGATCATCTGATACACCAAAGGGAAATGGTATCAACGGTTTAAATTCAAAATTTTACTCTATGACATTGTTCACGTCCTGTGAATGCTGAGGTCGCCAACTTTCAGTAATGGTGGACTTAATGAGCTATGTACATATGAATTGTAAATGGGTGGCAACATTATATATCAAAATTTGATCGTTGTTTCTCCTTACCGCTCTCATAAACATTTTGGCAAATTGGATTTTCCTCTGGAGCAATATCAAGTGAAGTCTTTCAGGTACCTGGTAGGTCAATTTTTTTAATTTCCAGAATTATTTGAGGTCTCTGAAGGAATTGTGGGAAGATTTCTGTGTTAGCTGATATTTTTAGGGTTTTTCCTTGAATATTCATATATTGTTCTAGAAACCCTAGTTTAAAATGCTGCCAAAGAGGGGATTGTCTGGTAAGACAGAGTACAAGACAAGGGTGTCTTTGAAGATTTAATGTAGTTGCTACCGCATTCAGATAATAAGGCAGATAGGCTAAAGGAATTAGTTCCGAGAAACCCTAGGGATTATGTTAACAGTGGACTCCATGATAGAGGCAATTGGATGAGAGATGCTAGGGTGGGTGAAGATCATAACGGTCTTATTTTGTTCAAAGCAGCCTACTCATAGAGAAATTCCTATCCCCCCCTTAGTAACATATGGCAATTTGATATTGGGAAGTTAGTAGTCCTTGGAGTTTTTATGGATGCTGAATTATTGATACAAATTGCTAAGTGCTATGATCCTATGACAAAGTGTGTCAAGGATGTAAATGGAAATTATTTGACCAGTATCACAGAGGAGGAAATTAGGGAGGTCTTCTCATTAAATGATCCTTCTGTTAGGTTGGAGAAGATAGACATTACAAAATTTACAGAGGTATATGAGGCTCAGAGGGATTATTTAAGGGCAGGACCTCTAAGGGATTTCATAGACCAGGTTGGATCCATGTGTGTCATCAGTTCAAGTACACCAAAGCCTTTCCAATTAGATCTATTTAGTAAGAGAGCACAAGGTTTCTACAAGTCTTTAACTTTGATCCTAGGGCATGATGAGGCCACTCATATGCCAATACCATATATGTTCATGATGATATAGTCACTACATCCCCAATTGGCATTCATTTTTGACTTTGCATCTCATTTGGCTGATCTAATCCATAAGGGATTAATGGGAATTAAGAACATGAAGGTTAGTAGGCCTTTTGGGTGGTATTCAATGCTTATGCATATGTTCTTGTACAAGGGTGAGCAATTTTTCAGCTCAATAGTGAATATTGTGAAGGAGAGAAATGGAGAGACCCTTCCAGTCTAATTATGGACCACAACTTTGTCATGGGATAGAGTGGATGCTAGTTTCATTGCCTTTGACAGGGATTTTTCTTCAAGGCTTATGACACTATTATTCTTTGACAATCCTAGGATCCCAAGGGAGTTACTAAGGTTAATCAGACCAAAGGAATATTGTCAGGACATTACTATTGTCCATAATTTTGGGGATATCATTTTGTACCCTGTTTCCACAATTTTTAGAGTTTACGGTTGCAGAAAGGCACCTTATATTTTTCCCTACCAAGTTCCATTGAAGGTAGGATATGCTGAAATTTTGAGACAGATTGGTGACCTACAAGAGAGTGCCCTTATTGGCAAAGGAAGAGGGACTTTTTTCCCTAATATAACAATTTCTCATCAATTTGTTATAACTAAAGGAGGATGGGTATACTTGAACCAAGTATTGCAACCCTACAGAATGCCTATAGCTATAGCAAGGTGTGCAGACAATGAGGGTTTCCTATTAGGGATGTTCAGAGATAAGATTAGGTGTGCTCTTATGGATCACCAATTTTATTTCCCTGAGGATATAATAAGAAATGAGTTTGACCTTCAAACTCAAGAAATAAAAAAGGAAAAATGGGTCATCTACAAGAAAACTGTAGATTTCATTAAAAACTTTGATAAAGCTTATGATCCATTAAAGGGCTTTGAGCCATGGGCAAGAAAGGTAGAGGCTCTCATGGAGCATTTTGAAGGCATTATGCATGCAGTAAATGAAAAGAGGGTTTTTGTGAGTAAGGCAGACCCTAAGAGGGCTAGGCAGATTTTGAGCCAGCTAGGCTATGTGAAATTGACCCCAAGGGGAATCTATACAATGCATAAGAGAAGTGGATACACTGTTCTCTTACCATCATAGCAAAGAAGTGAGGACATTCCTTCTACTTATAGGGGAAAGAGGCCCATGAATGATCCAGTAATGCAAGGACCCTCTCTAAAGAGACAAAGACAAGAAGGGTCAAGGTTAGAGCAAAATGTATACTCTCCCTCTCAATCCCCCTTACATTTTGATGAACATGGGGTAGCAGAATAGTTGGTACAGTTGAGAAATGAGGGAAACATTTTTGTTTCCAATAATGAGCTGCAAGAAGGAATGCCAGAGGCACCTAAGGAGGTTTCCAAGGATCTTACTATTGCCGAGTTTGAGGGTAAACAAATGGACCCTATTTTAAAACAAGCCAGTGATTCTTTTGTAGCTGATGATAAATTTGTTAGGACTAGGGAATTCTTCCAATTCTTGTGGAGAATGAAAATAAACTAGTTCAAAGAAATCTGTGAGAAGAAGAAAGAAGAATTCCTTGATAGGGACATCAAAGAGATAGAGAATGAGACCAAGGAAGAAATGGTAAAGTAGTTTGAAAAGATCACTCCTGAGGAGGGGAGGGCTATGGTCCATACTGCAGGGGTACTAATTCTGCCAGAGTGGGATATTGCTGATGCAATAGTCTTTGATCATGTCAGGAAGAGCAAGGTAAAAACCCTTGCTACTATAGAACAAGCTCAACAAGTTACTAGGTGAATTGCTTTTTCAGAAGATCATGCAGCCTTGGTGATGTGGTCACTTAAGAGGGAGGAAGATGAAGGAAAAAGGGAGGCTCTCTCCACAGGGTATGCAGGGAATTTATTGGTACAAAGAGTGGGTGAGACTTCTGGAGTTGAAGCTTCAAACCTGATTTTGGAGACTACCAAGTTCAATGTCAAAGTGGCAGAGAAAGATGCCCAAGAAAAAGAAGAGCTTAGGCTCAAATTTGAAACTGTCCTCAAGTCTTACAATGAGCCCAAGATAGAGCTGATTCAAATGGATAAGTTAATTATTGAGCTATCAGGACCACAAGATCATAGGTCACCACAACTGATGATAGCTGACAAACCTACAGTAGCTTCATCATCTAGCCCAATTGTTGAGTTTCCACCATCCCCTTACCTAGAGACACATTCAGATGCAAGACTCAGTTAGGAGAAGCAATAATTGCTAGAGGAAACCAATCATTTCAAGAGAAAGAGGAAAGAATTGGATAGAATAAGGGAGGAGTATGTGAAGGATAAGAGCTTGTTGAAGCAGAAATATGAAGACAAGGTGATAGAAGCTGTTATGCAGTTTGCTACAAACCTGAACCCCACTATCTTGTTTGATTATGCTAGAAGGTTGAAGGTATTACTTGTGTCACTAGATAAATACAAAAGTTAATTTGAACTAGTTTTGAGGAAGTGGATTGAGAGATCTCCAAATGTGAGGTTGCTCAGATTGTTATCTAAATCTCAAAATGATCCTGATCCACTGATCAAGCCATTACACCATAGTGTAAAGAAGCTAGTGGAACATGACATACTCTTAGGTGATTTTGAGAGGAAGTCAAATTTGATGAAGAAGGAATTGACACTTCCTAGTTGTGACCTAATCCCAAGAGTTTTCAAGAAGAATGGTGAGCTCAAAGAATTAATCAAATGGCGAGCACAAATTGATGATGACTTCTCTGTTAGGATGACTAGCATTTTGACCATGGAAAACACTTTATTCTTTATTCATACGATTGAGAGTTTAATCTCAACCAAGTCTAAGTTTGATTTTATTCAGTGGGAGATTAGTCAATTGGAAGTTAGGTGGAGACAGTTGTCTATCAAAAATGCAGAATTTGCAAGTTTTGAGTTCCCAAGCGAAGAGGTGTACAATAGGTGGAGGTATCAATACATACCTCATGTTGAAAAATTAAATACTCCGTCAACCTCTTAAAGCAAGTAAAATACTTACATTTTGAGCAATCAGGGTTGTTGAGAAGCAGAAAAACATTTATTACAAGATGGACAGTGAGATATTGCAATCAGATTTGTTGAAAGAATCTGAGGACAACATTGAAGACATGAAGAAAGGCAGCTCATTTATAAATATATCACCTATTTGATCAATGTATTTATTGTAAACCCAATAGGGTTGTTGTAAAGTTTTAGGGTTAGGAATTTTGTAAACCCTAGAATGATCAATAGCTTGTTGCACTTCCTTGTATATAAAGAATTTTTCATGATCATTCTAGGCATTGAGAGTTTAGGAGTTAAAAAGATAGAGATTCTAAAAACCCTAGCCCTTAGTCGAGGATTGTAACTTTTTGTATCATTTTTATCAAAGAAATAGAGAAGTACAGGTTGCTGTTGCTATTTTGCAAGCTTATTGTTCAGAATATGATGTATACAATGTTCAAGGTTATACTTAATACAAATCTCAATTCTTTGTCTCTCCTTTGAGTTTATTCTGTAAATCTTTAAATCTTTCTAAGATTTATATGTATGTGTTTGGCTTTGAGTTCTGATCTAGGATTGGATTAAATATTGCTCAGGGTGAGATACATGTTTACTGAATCTGTTTGAGGATTTTCTATAAGTAGGAAAGAGTTGAGGTGTTTGTATTTATGTTTAAAGACCAATTCTTTTCAAAACATCTTTGTATTTATTCTGTCTTCTAATATTTTCCCCAATGGATAGGGCACTGGCCTGTATGTTCCTATCTTTTCTTTGTGGGGAATGATCAAAATCTTGTAATCCCAAAACATTCAATCAATACCAGCCTTTTACATTTTATTTACTTTATATGAGTTGTTGTACCCAGTGATGGAGAGTCAATGAATAATAGGTTGTTATTTAGTACTTTCTCACTGTCATCTGTTGTAAGATCTAGTCTTGAGTAAGGAATAGAGTTGAATCTATTGGATTAGGTGTACCCACCTTGGTTTTACAGAGCCAGAAGTGAAAAGGGTAGTCTTGTCCCTATAGTTGGTCCAATTGCTTATATATTTCCCATATTTGGAACTAACCACTCCTTAACATTAGTCATAAGCATATTGGTATCTCATGGACTATAAAATCTTTTTTTAGAACCAACAAAATGGTGACTCTGTTGGGGAAATTGTAAAAATTTGTATAAAATAATGCAGGTACAAGTCAAGCTAGACTCTCGTCCTGCTTGTTTTCAAAACCAGTTAGTTACCTTAGACACAGAGTTGATTCCTTTTCAATTTTCACCTACCTTTCCTATTTAATAAAATCATAGAAAACCCCATTTAGTTTGGGTGGTGACTCTAAAACATCTCTGTACTAGTGCTTGATATAAAATATTATTATATCACTATGAGTTTCAAAAATACAAGGTCCTGGAGGAAGGAACACCCAGAGGAAAGTTTACAGGGTGAGCTTCCAGCCACATCTAGATGAGGTCATGTTAGAAGAGAAAAAAGTATTAATGACATGTCTCTTACCTAGAAGCAAAAGGGAAGCTCAAGACAAGAAAGTCTTCCCCCTCCAAGTCAGGAAGGAAATGCCTTAGAATATGAGGAGGCAATTGATTTAGGCTTAAACTAGTATGAGGATTATTGTTCTCCCACAAAAAGAGAGGGTGAAAGGTTACCCCACAATAGGAAGATAATCCCTAATAGACAATATGGAGGGGAGAGGAGATCTAGAAGCAAGAGCAAGAGTGGACAAGACTTTGTCCCCCCTTTCACCCTTGGTTTATCATTGCTGCAAGGCCTCCATAAGTCTCAGGATCAATAAGAAGAGCCTCAAGCACAACAAGTTGAATTTGAAACAACTTTGCTTGATTCTGAGGGAATATTTGAGGAAGTATATGAATTGGAAAAGAAAATTTATGAACAAGTAGCTATTAGGTAGAAAAGAGGAAAGGAGAGAGAAGAAAAAATTAGGCATGCCATGATAAGGGCTGACCACTTAAAAAGGCAATTGTTAAATTTAGAGGCTATAAATTATGTTCCCATTCCTAAACAAACAAGTGAACAACCCATTGTCCAACAGGTGTTTGAAACAAGAAACCCAAGGGATAAGGGAAAGCAGAAAGTAGTGGGTGTCTAAATTAATGAGCCAGTAGGCCCTAAAGTTCCCATAGATTCCACTTTGAGATTGGAAGCAGATCTTGAAAAGGCCAAAAGGGAACAAGAATTGTTAGCTAAAGAACTTAAAAAGGTAGAATTAGAAGCTTCAACACTAGAAATGAAAAGGAAGATTGATTTTATAAGACGGTCTACAAGACCCACTAACTTTTCTAATTCTACTGTTACACAAGGGGCAAATGTTGAAAATTTAGCAAATCAGACAACTAGTGTTCCCCCACTAGGAGGACTAAAAATTTCTACCATGACAAATACTAATGCATCTACATCTCAAGGTGCTAGTATTTTTAACACAGGGGTTATACATGAAAGATGCAAACAGTTGGTATTCACTGGCATCCCTGGATATCCTAACCCCATCCCTGAAGAAATCAAGAAGAAACTTCCCAAGTTCACTAGAAGTAATTTTGTTACTTGTGAGGAGCACCTAAAAAATTTTATTGATGTGATTGATGATTACAACATTGTGCCTGATGATGTTATCATGAAATTATTTGTACAATCCCTAACAGAAGATTCAAGGGATTGGTTTAGGGCTTTTCCTCATGGTAGCATAGTTTCATGGGATCAGCTAAGGCATTGTTTCAAGGAACAATATGGTGATAAAACACATGAGGGTTTTATGTTAAATGAATTTAATAACATAAAGAAGAATTTCAATGAGGATGTTGTTGAATTTAATGTCAGATTCCAAAAGGCCATGCATAAACTCTCGCAAGTCATCAGATTGGATGATAGAGTATGTCTTGTCACATATTTAAATGCTTTTGAATCTAAGATGGGCTACCTTTTGAGAGATAAAAACCCAAGGAGTCTTGTTGAAGCCTACAAGCTAGCTGTGAACATAGAGAGTAACTGAAGAATTTCAAAAAAGTTGGGAAAAAGGGAAGATAACAAATCACAATTATTGAATAGAAAAGATCCAGGAAAGCCATAAGTGTAAAACCTAGGGATGATGATAGCTTAAAGAAAACCTTGAAAGCAATAAAGGATTTAAATCCTGGTGAGAACATAAATAATAAAGTTATAGGAGGGGATAAGCCTGCCTTTAACAATTTCAACAAATTTCCAAGAATGCAGAACTACCCATATACAATACTTGTTAGGATTACAAGGTAGAAATAACAATTACATGCAAATATAACCAATATCAAAAAATAATAAACCACACAGAAGAGAACACAAGACACAAATATTTAACATGGTTCACCCAATCCCTAGGCTATGTCCACCAACAGCAAGTCCAATATTTTATTATCCAGTGATTACAACTTGATTACAATCTGTAATCCCTTACAGCTCAATTCTACCGCAAGTACTAAAATGATACATCATAATGAAATCCCTAACCCTAAGCATTATACAATATTTTTGCTGCTTTAGGGTTAGAATGAGTTACAACATGTTGGCCCAAAAATTACTAAAAATATGTCAGCCTCAAAAAAATTTGTTTAGGGTACAGTACTTTCCTGATCAGTCACCACAAGCTAACAATCTCCCACTTGGTGACTGATTAGTATCCACACTAAAAAACCTCCCACTTGGAGACTGATCCTATAGCAATACCACTACCATATGAGGCTCCCACTGGATCGAACCACCCTAGACTCAGTTGTTTCTTTATTCTACTTAGTCTAGAAGACCAACTGAAACTGAACACGAGTTCAACTTCTCCCTTGTTACTACCTTTGTAAACATATCTGCTGGATTATCATCTGTATGAATCTTTTCCAGCTTTAACTTCCCATCATCCAAAACTGACCGAATGAAATGGTACCACAACTGGATGTGTTTTGTCTTTGAGTGCAAAGCAGAATTCTTCACAAGATGAATGGCACTTTGGCTATCTGTATGTAGAAAATTATCCTTTTGTGGATGTCCCAATTCTTCCATGAAGAATTGAAGCCATATCATCTCCTTGGCTGCCTCTGTAGTAGCAACATACTCTACCTCTGTAGTGGATAAAGCAACCACCTTTTGTAGTCGATAAATCCAACTCATTGTTGTCCCACCAACAGTAAATACATAACCTATAGTACTCCTCCTGCTATCTATATCTCCTACCAAATCCAAGTCAACATAGCCTTGTACAGTAGTAGTAGAACCCCCAAAGTGTAAACACTTATTGGATGTACCTCTCAAATATTTGAGAATCCATTTGACTGCATTCCAATGCTCAATACCAGGGTTACTCATATATCGGCTAACGACTCCCACTGCATGTGCAATATCTGGCCTAGTACATACCATATCATACATTAAGCTCCCTACAGTTGAAGCATAAGGTACCTTAGACATTTTAGTCTCTTCTTCTGGTGTCTTGGGACACATATCCTTAGTCAATTTCAAATGACCAGGAAAAGGTGTGCTGACAGCTTTGGCATTCTCCATAGAGAAACATTGCAACACCTTCTCAATATAATCAACCTGAGATAGAGACAATTTCCTATTTTTCCCATCTCTGCAAATTTTCATACCAAGGATTTGTTTTTCTTCCCCCAAATCCTTCATAGCAAAAGATTTTGCTAACTGTTGTTTCAACCCCTAAATATGATCCATGTTAGATTCAGCAACAAGCATATCATCAACATATAAACATAAAATAATGTAGTTGTCATCATCCAACCTCTTAAAATAAACACAATGGTCAGAATTACATCGAGTGTATCCATTCTTGTTCATAAAAGTGTCAAATTTAATATACCATTGCCAAGGTGCTTGCTTCAAGCCATATAAACTTGTCTGCAATTTGCACACTAAACTCTCCTTACCCTTGACCTAAAATCCCTATGGTCGTACCATATATATTTCTTCATTCAAATCACCATGACAAAAGGCTATTTTAACATCAAGCTGCTCTAAATGCAAATCTTTAGTAGCCACGATACTTAAAACAGTACGAATAGAAGTCATTTTAACAACTGGAGAAAAAATCTCATCGAAATCAATACCATGTTTCTGTGCAAATCCTTCTACGACTAATCTGGCTTTAAATCTTTTCTTACCTCCATCCTCTTCTTTTATCCTGTAAACCCATTTATTCTGTAAAGCCCTTTTACTTGTAGGTAACTTGCATAAATCTCAAGTCTAATTTTTCAGCAAGGAGTCCATTTCATCTGTCATTGCAGACTCCCACTAAAGGTTTGTATCCACCTACACAACTTCATTATAACATTCAAGTTCACCAGCATTTGTTAATAAAATAGAATACAAAGAGGGAGAGAATCTCTCTAGAGGTCTACTTAGCCTTGTTGACCGTCTAACATTCACTGGGGTGTGTGGTATTTGTTGTTGTTGTTGTTGCGAAGCATAAGGAACTACTAGAACATCAACTTTTGAAGTATCATCGAGTACTACATAGTCATTTTATTTCTTCTCATGCTGTTGCAACAGATCTTTATACAATACTTTCTCATTGAATATGACATCCCTGCTTCTTACAATTTTATGATTTTCAAAATCCCAAAGCCTATAACCAAATTCATCAATGCCATATCCAACAAATACACATTTCTTTGACTTAGCTTCCAGCTTGGTTCTATTTTCAGAATCTATAAGTGCAAAAGCTTCACAACCAAAGGTTTTGAGAAAAGAATAACTCACCTTCTTACCACTCCATGCTTCCTCTGGAATACACAATCCAAAGGAGTAGAGGGGCCTCTATTGATTAAATAAATAGTAGTGTTCACAGCCTCTGCCCACATATTTTTGGGTAGCCTAGCATGCAACCTCATACTCCTTGCACACTCCATTATTGTCATGTTCATGCATTCAGCCACTCCATTTTCTTGTGGAGTCCTTGGTATAGTTTTCTACCTATGAATACCATTAGAGGAACAATAATCTTCAAATTCTATGTTGCAATACTCACCACCATTATCAGATCTGAGACATTTTAACCTTTTACCAGTCTCATTCTCAACCAAGCATTTCCATTTCTTAAAAGTTTGAAATACATCAGATTTCTGTCTAAGGAAATAAATCCATACTTTTCTTGTTGCATCATCTATAAATGTAACATAATACAAAGAGCCACCAAGGGAAGATACTTGAGCTAATCCCCATACATCTGTATGCACAAGTTCTAATCTCTCATTTTTCTTTTCCTTCCCACTCTTTACAAAACTAACTCTCTTTTGCTTTCCATAAACACAACTTTCATAGAAATCCATATTGACGCATTTCAAACCAGGTAAAACTTTCTTTGAATGAAGTAATTTCATACCTTTCTCACTCATGTGCCTGAGTCTGTTGTGCCACAGTGCTGTGTCAGAATCTACAACAACGGTTTGATGTTCTTCCTTCTCAACTGCAGCCACTATTCCTAAACATTCATTATCTTCTGAAACAATTAAAGTAGAAGGAACAATATGATATGTACAAAGATATAAGGTGCCTACTTTCACACCTTTTGCTACTACTAAGAAACCTTTTGAAACCTTCCAATTTTTATCATTAAAAGTAATTGTGCAACGCTCATCAACGAGTTGCCCTGCTGAAATTAAATTTCTACTCAGCCTTGGAACATGTCTTACCTCTTGTAGTAGCCAATGATTCCCATTGTGCAACTTAATTTTGATTTTCCCTTTTCCAACAATTTGACAAGGTTCATTATCTGCCAAATAAACTACCCCAAAATCTCCTTGGACATAATCAACAAAATAACCTCTATAAGTTGTAGCATGAAATGAAGCCCCCGAATCTAACACCAATGCATCATCAACATTTTCTCAAGATAAGAGCAAAGAATCCTCTTCGGATTTGTTACTTACCATATTTGCCTCCTTGTTTCCATCATTTTTGTCTCCTTGATCTTTCTTCCGAGACCAACAATCTTTCTTCTTGTGACTTGGTTTTCCATAGTACCAGCAATCATTTGGCCCTTTGGATTCAAACCTCTTTCCCTCTGATTTTCCTCTTGATTTCCCACGATTTCCAAAGTTGTTTCTATTAGTTAATAGTTTGTCCTCCCTTAAGATTTGCTATCTTTGACTCTCTAAGTACCCAAGGTGAGAGAACAAAAAGATGTTTACCAACAAATGGGTCAGTGTAAGCTTACTATCACCACCCTTTGAATTAACAGGTACAACTCCCTGATTGTGTTTGATATTCAATGGGTTTGTTTTTGTACATCATCAGATACTCTGAATAATGAAGGTTTTAACCAAATTACTTGTAGGCACAAGCAATTCAGGCAAAGATAAGAGGTAGATAACTTATAACCCGTAATAGAAAGTTGATTACAAATCATCACAGAGTTTCAACATGAACAACTAACTCTAATCTACCTTAATTTATGAATGCATAACCTACTATAGTGAATAGAAGCAGAATCATACATGAGAAGCAAATAGAATTACTCATGCTCCAATTGCTAACATGAAATAGAATCCAAGAAGAAATTGCAGTTTCACATACAATTGTCCTTTCTATTCAAAATGCAACTAACCTGCCTATGGCACAAAAAACATAATACAAAGCTAAGCAAATGGAATTACCCATGCTCCAATACCAAGTTTTTTGACCCTATTGTTATCAGAGAAATGTACATTTATAGTTCACTATGCCGAGAAGTTCATCAGTCACAGGCATTCAACAGTCAGAAATATCAATTTCATCTTACAGAATCAGAAGGAGAAACCATCAGAATATGAAACATTTCTAAACCAATCAGTTACACATGAAAATGTATCATTGGCGCCATCATTTGAATTTGAAAACCCTCAGAACCCTTCGAGTTTGAATCTGCACCATCAATTTGCAGTTGGACAATCACAATCATAACCTTTTCAATGATCATCTCAGCTTTCCATTTCGCATGATCGCATAGCATTATTTTAATTCATGCGATCATGCGACCGCTGTATTATTGGTGCGTGATATAATATTAAATATTAAACCTTCACTTGCCCAGTTTGTTGTCATATCTGCGTTGTTGGCGTACATGGGTCCCAGCAGGATTCATTGTCGCATGATTGCATGGTATTATTTTATTTCTTGCGATCATGTGACCGCTCTATCATTGGTGCATGTGGATCACACTGTTGGCGTTCATGGGCCCTGGTAGAGCACATTTACTTGCCCGAGCTTCCATTGTCGCATGATCACATGGTATTATTTTATTTCTTGCGATCATGTGACCACTCTATGATTGGCTCACGTGGATCCAGCATGACACATTTATTTAATCTTTCCTATCTTTGACTTTTCTTACCTGCCCGGGCTTCCATTTTGCATGATCACATAGCTATTATTTTATTCATGTGATCATGTGACCAGTCCATTTTCCAACCGCAATTACCACTTTAAATTCAATTTTATTTTATGTTTTCTTCCTTCATCAACCATGACCATAGCAAAAGTCTCATAATCGAATCCCACCACCAGTTCCTTTGTACTAGCACTTCCATCTACCCAGGCTTTCATTTCGCATGATCGCATGGCACTTTTCTACTTCATGCGATCATGCGACTAGTCCACAAGTAGAGCATCTTCCTTGTCAAGTTAGGATCTATAACCTACCCAATATAAAGAGACTTTTGAAACAACCCACCCAGCTTAAAGCAAGAAGGCAGTGGCAGGGGAACCCGAGTAGGATATCCTATCCTAGAGAAGACTTAGACCTAGACATCAACATGACCAGACCTAGCTATGACACCAAATCTTCCACTTTATGAAATGGCTACATGATAAAAAGTGGGGCAACAATTTCCTCTATCTCTTATTCTGCCTCTGCTTTCTGCATTCAATACACTACTTGATGTAGATGCCCCTAAGCTTTTCCTACAAATTTCCTCACTCAATATAACACCAATAACATCATCAAAATTTAGGGTATTAGAACCAAAAATAGAATTACTAACATCCATTACCAAGCCATTCCAGCTTTCTGGCAAAGAACACAAAATCAAGAGAGTCCTAACCTCTTTATCAAAAGTAATTTTAACTGAGGCTAAATGACTTGTAAATATATTAAACTCGTTCAAATGATCAGTGATTGATCCACCTTCTACCATTTTCATATTAAATAAACACTTCATAAGAAATACCTTGTTTGAAGCTGAAGGCTTTTCATACAACTTTGCTAGGGTATCCATTAGATCTTTAGCTTTCATTGCTCCAGCAATATTGAATGCCACCGATTGTGCCAAGCATAAACGAATACTCCCCAGTGCCTTCCTGTCCAAAATATCCCAATCTTCCTGAGACATTGTTGCCTCTTTCTTGGCTATTCCCTCTAATGGCTGCCATAAATCCTTCTGATAGAGATAGTCCTCCATTTGCGTCTTCCATAATTGGAAGTTCTACCTATTAAAATTTTCAACCTTCAGCCTACCCTCGTCTGCCATTTCTCTCACTTAACCAAGAGACTCTCCCACTGACTCGTGAGACCTACTTCAGAGAATAGATGAAAGAACCAATGAAATAACCTCACTCTGATACCACTTGTTAGGATTACCAAGGCATAAATAACAATTACATGCAAATATAACCAATATCAGAAAGTAATAAACCACACAAAAGAGAACACAAGACATAAATATTTAACGTGGTTCACCCAATCCCTGGGCTACATCCACCAACAACGAGTCCAATATTTTATTATCCAGTGATTACAATCTGTAATCCCTTATAGCTCAATTCTGCCACAAGTACTAAAATCATACATCATAATGAAATCCCTAACCCTAAGCCATATTATACAATATTTTTTCCGCTTTAGGGTTAGAATGAGTTACAACATGTTGGCCCAAAAATTATCGAAAATATGTCAGCCTCAAAAAAATTTGCCTTAGGAGGAAAAGTGTACAGTACTTTCCTGATTAGTCACCACAAGCTAACAATACTCAATGGAAAGATGGGAAGCCTATTCTTCTTGAAAGAAAAGATAAACCAAATGATAGGACTCCTGATCCATTGCAAAGAAACTCAATGAATGTGGTGGAAGATGTCCCATGGTGTATTGTTTGTCAGTCTCCACATGATCCAAATTATTGTGTCATATCGCAAAGTGTCTCCTCACAAGAGGAGCAAGAATGTAATGAGGAACAACCTTATGATGACCAAGGATGTGGAATGATTTCTTCCCATGTTTGGGATGAAGTGGATTCTATTGAAGAGGATGAAAATCAGGATGTCTTCAATTCTTAGACCAAAACTGAATCATACCTTCAACAAGTTTTTTCAAATGAAGATAGTGAGCCTGACAACATTCAGTGTAATGTTTTGAAAATTAAAGAGACAGTTGTTTTGAGGAGGCTTTCTAATGAGGAGATTGCCTTGATAACAATAGATATGGTTACTCAAGCTAAAACAAATTACAACCTAAGAAATAAAGTGGTTGGTAATCCAAATCAAAAGCCAGCTGGAATCTTTATCAAGAAAATAGACAAAGATGTAAAAACATCACAGGATAAGTCTAAGGATGCTAATCCTATTGATAAGGTCAAAATAAAGAAAAATGCTAAGCCTAACATTGTTTATAAGATAAAATCCAAGCCCACAGTTGAGGTTGTTCCAGCTTTGTAGAAGGGGGATGGAGTCCATATTAAAAAACCTACAGACATATCCATCCAGGAGATTGATAAAGAGGTTGCAAATTTGAAGCCAGATGTTTCTGATTCAAAGTATGTTCCAATTGATATGAGAAAATTGTTGTCACAGATTACTGTCAAAGTCCCTTTGTTGGAAATGATGAGAATAGAAGAACATAAGGAAAATGCCCTAAATTGGGTAAATGGTGTGGTATCCATTGATTCTCCAAAAATAGAAAAGGTTGAGAAACAAGTAGCAACTATAAATGATGAAAATGAAAATTGTAATGAGGACATTGTTTATGAAATTCCCCAAATTCATTTGGATACAAATGTTGTCAGTACTATAGAAGGAACAGTTGATCCTTTCTTTTGGACCCTACAGATAAATGGAAAGTTGTTAAAAAATTGTATGATTGATTCTGGAGCATCAAACACTGTTATGCCTACTAAGGTTATGAAGTCACTAGGGTTAAAGGTGGACACACCTCATGGTAGATGTTAGGCAATGGATTCCAGGGAAGTGTACGGTTTCACAATAGATGAAGATAATCACACCATTGTTTCTCCTTCAAAGATAATATATCCATTCTAAAGATTATCTATTCCATCATGAAATACACTTGAATTGTCAACCCAGGGATGTAGGACTTGAAATGGGCCAGCATAGTTTGTGCACTAAGTTCCTTTAGGAGTCATAACACCTATGCTACAAGAAAGTAAAAATGCATTGGAAGAATCTATGCTGCTAATACAAAACAGTAAACACACCTTGCCTAATAATAGATAATTGCAAGAAGCTTCAAGAATGAGCTTAAACTAATTAACAACTCAGAACATCCACTATGATCATTTTCTGCAAGTGTTGTAGGAACTTCATAGTAACAATGTTGCAGGACTAATACAGTAGATCTATTTGAAAACAAGAAACTGTAGGAAATGAATCTATTCTACCTAAATCTATTCCACCTCCCAAGTGGGCCCCCTTGGTCGGTTTCAATTAACTATGAACACAACAAATGCTTCAAAATCCTTCTTCCATTAAAATCCTTCTTTGATTACATAGAAACTGAACAATCCATGAGGAACAAGAAAGTAACTTCTGAGTCTAAATCAACATTATCTATTTTCTCATTAGCTTCCTAGGATAATCCAAGATCCAATATATATAGGATTGGATTCTTATTAAAAACATTCATAAAAATCTTAAGCAAACATCGCCAGAAAAGAAGGCAGAAGATCAACCATGACATAACACATTTACTGCCAAGCAACATAATAACAACTTGCAAGAAATATAGCAAGTTGTATCCCCTATATTCTCTGGAACTCCTTTGCAGGCGCGACTTATTCAACAGAATTGAACTGTGCTTTCTCTGCCATGATCGGTCTTCAATGTCTTCCTCCTTGAATGCTATAATCACCACTCCTTACGTCGCTCCTCATTCACCTGAAAAGATAGCAACATCCGGAATATGCATGCAAGATAACATTCATACTTTTACTCAGATATTAGAGCATAGCTTAAAACAGTTATATGAAATACTGCATTGTATGTATAGTATTAAGCAAAACATGTCATACACACTACCCATAGGTTTAGTAGGTTCTAGCTATTTCTAGCATTAGTTCACAAGATAATTACAACAAGTGTTCAGGAATGTTTTATCAAAGCACAAAGAATGTGTCCATATTATAAAAACGTATATTAAAATCAAGACATTAATATGCCTCATCATCTGCCCCCCACTATCCAAATGCTTGTCCTCAAGCATTATACTTCTTTGCCATTGCTCTAAAGTCTCCGACTGAGGTTATCCCCTTTTTCCCACTTCTGAAGGTGTAGTAGAATCCTCTACTGCACTCCTAGTGATCACCTTTGTGCTCCTCACCCAGCAGATCTAGTTTAGTAGCACTATTATCATAAAGAGGCCAAAGAAGAGTAGGAGGCTGAAAGGATAAGGGCATCCATACTTCCTTTCTAATCTATCATCCCAGTTGTATATATTTAGCCACCCTGTGAACAGCTGCCTCATAATTGATAGGACTATGTGGTTCTGCCTTTCTGAAGGCATCTGTCAGTCGGCTCCACCTGTTCCTAATCCCTAAAAAAGATCTTTGCTGTGTGAAATTTGGGAGTGTCTGGTAATCTCTATAAACCTTTTCTCTTTCTACAAACACTTTAGCCCTGATTTTTGGTTTTGGCTTCCCATAGGTTAATCTGAACCAATCTCTTAAAAGATCATCAGGCTTATGTGATTTAGCCCATAGTGGCAAAGGTTCAAACTTTTCAAGATCTCTGTAGGCATTTAACTGCTGGTCATAGTTTGTCTCATTGTGCATCGAAGACATTAAAGCCCTAAGGTGAACATCTCCTATGTAAAGCAAAGGATTCCACTCTGTTTCATGTGGAATTATGAAATTATGTAGATAGAGTTCACACAACAAATTCTTCTGCCATGTGAGCAGAGTCTGATACACATTATAGAAATCTTGAGTAGTTTTAAATTCATAGTCAATATCCCTGATTGTCATCATTAATTGAAATAACAGAAACTGTTCCTTTAGACAAATAGAATACACCCTTGGTGGTGATCTACAGGTCATGACTTGGCTAGTTATCTTTAAAGCCTTATTCATCTTTTATTTCTATTTTTCAAGCTGTTCCTTGAGGGATTCAATTTCCTCATCTTTATCAGATATTACATTCTGCATTTGGTCTCTCTCTTGTTTCCACAAGGTCTTTTGAAAGATGAAGTGATTTTACAAACCAAATAATACAGATTGAATTGTAGATGGAGGAAATTCTTGAGCCATGGCTTTCTTCTTTTGCTCCTTAGCAACTTGCTAGAAATAATGGGTGTACTGGGAGGATTTATAAGGGATGATAGAAACATTAGTGTATATAGGGACTGGTGGAGAAGTAGGTTGAACACTTTCAGGGGAATTTTCTAGAACTATAGTAGGATTTGGCTCACACATTTCTTGATCACCCTATGGTATTTCACTGTCAGGCTTATTTTCACATGCCTCCACATTTTGAGGTTCCAACTATATAGGAGAGTCATCTGGAATATGCTCAACCTACTGTTTTGTATGAGGTTTTGAGACTTGACCTCGCATGCGAGGGCTTCAATGTACATGAACCTCTTTAACCTCTACTAATTTGCGAGTCCATTTTGGTCTAGATGGTACTGGGGTAGACGCTGCAAGATTAGTTGCTACAGAAATAGACCTCTTTCTCTTTGTCACTTGAATAGTAGGGTTTTTGTCCTCCCTTTTAAAAGTAGGGCTTTCTTTATCAACCTTATGTTTGCCTTTATCTATGGTAGAGCTAGGTATATCACCTTCTAAAATAGGCTCAACAATTTTAGAAGTAGGAGGTAATACCGGTTCTTTCTCTGTTTTAGCTGGATTCTGACTAGGCCCCTCAATTTCTTCCTCATTCCCTAAATTTTGCTGGACAGGGTTGGCTTGAGGCTGCAAGGTTTTAAATTCAACAAATTCTACCCATGATGTAGGGGAAGAATCCCGAAGAGACCTTTCAACTAAAAGTTTAACTAGGGCATGATGAGAAATAGATTTTTCACTTCCTTTTTGAGTTTTCTCAACACTTATACACAACATATTGTAAAGGAAATTTGGGACATTAACTTGAATGTTATGCCTTACACAACTGAGAAGCTTAAAATGATGAGCGTGTAAGTTCAAAAATTTGCCTTCGCAGGTCAAATACTTGATGATATGGTTTGCCAATTCTGAATACGGTGCTGGGAGAGAGAGTCTCTTACACCCTTGCTTTGAGATTTCTACTGGAGGGTCACTTGACTAAGAAAACTATGCCCGTGACGACCTGGCATCATGTTCATTTGGGTAATGCTCTCCGCTAATTGGTAGTCCTGTGACTTCTGCTATCCGCTCCTTAGTAGCAACCACTTTCAATCCCCATACTATGGCTTCTCCTTCATCAAATGTCCTCATAAACTCCATTGCTACTTCGTCATTGTATTCTGTTAACCATAGGAAGTAGCCAAGCCATCCACAGGTGTTGAAAGTATGGACTGCTTCCACATCCGCTAATAGAGTACCATGGACAACCGACTCATGTCTCTGCAATTGACCTCCCATCCTCAAAATGCCTAGTTTTAAATTTCTCTATTTCCACTACTCTGATAACACTTTGCAAATACCTTCTTCTCAGAATTCAAAATGATTTTTTTTTCTGAGAAATGCCGATACCACATTCTCTTAACACAACTCCATTATGTTTGGCATGCAAAATAATTATGAAGGACATCAATGTTTTAATTGGGAGTGTTCTTTGCATAAATGATAGTCCTTTTAAGTCATGTCAAACTGAGGAGATCTTTCCCAAAATCAGAATGACAAGGTACGACAGATACAATAAAGATTTAAAAATTAAAACAGACCACAGCCAAAGTACAACATATAACGTGGACATGACTAGGGTGATGTGGAGATGACACTTGGAAATAAATACACTTTCCCTACCCCCTCTGAAATGTTGACAAGTGTCCATACTTAAAAATTTTCGCAAAGGATTGGGAAACTGGCATTAGGGTTATACTTATATTTAATGCAGTAGTATATATAATTATTGAAACCTATGCGCTAAAAATGAGAAGAAAGTAAAAATGTTTACCTCAAACTATTAAATCTCACATCTATATGCAAGTTAATGAGTTGGTGAAGTGTGGTGATCACTGAAAAGGTGTTGACGGTATGTTTTATTGAAAGCATTAAAAACAAAATTTGTGGGTGATGTGGAGGGTGAGTGGATGGTAGACAAAGAAATGAAATGAATTGATAAGAAGAAAATGAAAAGTGAGTGAAAGAATGGGCCTCATATGGAATGAAGTTTTATTATGTGTTGTGCATTGAAGGCTTGCTATGGTACGACTGCAGGAAGAAGGCTTGCACCCTTCGCTGCAGGAACTATGTCCATTAGAGTTGGTAAATTTCTTGGTTGGAACTGCTGTAGGAACTCATCCTTGGTATGTGGTTTATGATAGAGTCACAATCGATGGCCATTTACAAGTAGTTTGAATTGGACTGGATCAACGGTTGTCAGCTGAACGACTCCATTGTCGAATACATGCTATATTTCATAAGGCCCTAGCCACCAAATCTGCAATTTGCCTGGTGTCTCCTTGTATCAAGAATCATATAGTAGAGCCCAATCTCTGACTTGGAATTGTTTATTCCTGATATGTGCATCATTCGATTTCTTTCTTTGTTTCTGTATGATCTTTGTTCTTTCCAAAGCTGTCTTTCTCATCTCATCCAGTGAGTTCAAATGGAGAAGTCTTTCTTCTTGTGCTGCAGGAAGATTGATGTTTAATTCCAGAGCAGTGCATAATGTTTTATGTTCAAATTCAATGGGCAACATTGTTGCTTTTCCATACACAAGTTCAAATGGGGTGAATCCAGTTGTTGTCTTCCATGTTGTTCTGTAAGCCCAAACGGCTTCAGTTACTCTGCTACTCCAATCCCTTCTATGTATTTACACTATCTTGGTTAGAATAGCTTCAATTTCCCTATTGGTGACTTCTGCTTGCCCATTTTCCTGAGGGTGATAAGGGCTAGATTTTTGATGCCTTATGTTGTATTCTGTCATAAGTTCAGTGATCAAATTTGATGTGAACTAGGCTTCTTGATCTGTGACAAGTTCTCTGGGAACTCCATAGCGTGTGAATATTTCTTCATATAAGAATTTAGTTACTTTCTCATCTCTTGCATTTTTCATCGCCCTAACTTCTACCCATTTTGTTAAATAATCTTTACATACTAAGATGTAGGATTTACCATTTGATGGTGGGTCAATTGGCCCTATGAAGTCCATACCCCACTTTTCAAAGGGTGTTACAACAACTTGTGGATTGAGTGGCATCTCATCTGATCTGGTTGGTCAGCCCATTCTCTAGCATTTGTCACACTTAGTGGTATAAATTGCTACATCCTTGTGTAGTGTTGGCCAATAATATCTAGTTGTAAGTATCTTTAATGTTGTTCTTTTGCTTGAAAAATGGCCCCCACATGGTTCATCATGACAGGCATGTAGTATGTCATATATTTCATCTTCCCCGACACATCTCCTCATGATTTGATCTGGTCCAGTATAGAAGAGATTGTTATCAATCCATGAATAATGAAAACTTTTCTCTGCAAGATTCTTCCTATCTTTTTGGGAGAAGTGTGGTGGCATTTTATTTGTAGCAAGATAGTTTTCTATATCTGTGTACCATGGTCTATGGGTTTCTATATGGAATAAATGCTCATCTGAAAATGTATCTTGAATTGGAGTTGGATCTTCATCAGCAAGTTGAAGTCTGGACAAATAGTCAGCAACGACACTGGCCTTTCCTAGCTTATCAATAATGGTAATATCAAACTCCTGCAATAACAGTAGCCATCTTGCCAATCGGCCAGTTACAACAGGTTTGTTCATTAAGTACTTTATAGTTGAGTGGTCACTATGAACAAATATAGGGTAGCCAGTTACATAGTGTCTAAATTTATTCCATGCATAAACTACAGCTAAAAGTTCCTTCTCAGTTACTGTGTAGTTTAGTTCAGGACCATGGAGAATTTTGCTAATATAGTAGATTGCATTTTCAAGGTTAGCAGGATTTTGTCCTAATACATCACCTACAACATAGTCTGATGCATTAGTATGGATATGGAATGGAATAGACCAATCTGGTCCCTTAAGAACTAGTGCTTTGGTGAGGAGTTTCTTAAGCTACAAGAATGATTCATTACATGTTGGTGTCCAAATGAACTCAGCTTCTTTAGTCAGCAGCGTATATAAAGGACTAGCTATTTGACTAAAATTTTGAATAAAACACCTATAATAGCCAGCATGACCTAAAAAATATCTTACATCCTTTGGTTTAGTAGGTATGGACAATGTTAGGATTACCTCTATCTTGGCTGGGTCCACTTGTATCCCTGCTGCTGATATAAAATGACCAAGCACTACTCCTTACATGAGCATGAAACATTTCTCACTATTAAGTGATAGGTTATGTTCTTTGCATCAGACAAGAACCTTTTCAATATTTTTCAAAGCCTCCTCAAAGGTTACTCCAAACGCTGTAAAATCATCCATGTATATTTCCATACAGTCGTGTGAGATGTCAGCAAAAATACTTATTACAGCTCTTTGAAATGTTGCTAGAGCATTATACAAGCCAAATGGAAACACAAAATATGCAAAAGCACCCCATGGTCATGTCAATGTAGTTTTATCCTGATCCTCTAGAGCTATACTTATCTGATTATAACCACTGTATCCATCAAGAAAAGAAAAAAATTTCTTACCAGCCAGAGTATCCAGAATTTGATCAATAAATGGTAAAGGAAAATGATCCTTCTTTGTTGCCTTATTTAATTATCTGTAATCTACACAAATCCACCATTTCCCCCCCTTTTTAGGTACTATAACCAGAGGTGAGACCCACCGACTATCAGATATGGGGTATATGAAACCAACATCAAGCAATTTTTGTAGTTCAATTTTAACTATTTCCCTGAGTGTTGGATTAATCCACCTCTGGGGTTGACAGAGTGGCAGGCACCCTTCATTGATATATATTTTATGAGTGCATAATGTGGGGCTTAATCCTTTCATATCTCCATCATCCCATGCAAAAGCCTTTTCATGTTTTTGGAGAAGTTTTGTTATCTGTTCTAGCTATTGGGGAGGCAGTTTGTTATTGACATGGAGATTATGACCTTTTGACAACTCAATAGTAGTTGTGAGATTAACCATAGAAACTTCAGAGATGGGACTTGTATGTAGTTCACATGGTAAAAGTTGATGGATAATATCTGGTTCCTTAGGTAGAAAACAATTCTCAGTATGTTCCTCATATGTAGTTAATTCCAACACAGAGCTGTCAGACATATCCTTTTCTACCACACAAGTATTATTAAGAATACTCTGAATTACTAAATCTTCCTCCTGCAGCTTTAGGAAAGTCTGTCTATGTAACATCATAAGCTGTACAATAGAGTTTAACTCTTCCTCTCCATCTCCTAAATCTGGCCATACAGGTGTGCTTAAATCTGGTTGGGGTTGTGTTGGAGGATACATGCAAAATTTATTTGTTGTCTATCCATCTGATATGGTCATATTTCTTGACCTACAACTTATATTTGCATCAGCTGTAGCTAACCATGGTCATCCTAAAATGACAGGGTAACCAGCTAAGTTGACTTTTGGAGATAGAATCATAAAATTTGCAGGGTACTCTAGAGAATCTAGGGCTACTATTATGTCTTCTATCATTCCATTAGGAGTGATAGTAGAACTATCAACAAGTTGTAGAATTGTTGGGGTAGCCCGTATTCCTTCTATATTCAGCTTTTTCATAGTATCTTTAGTCATTACATTTATAGCTGCACCAAGATCAATCAAGGCATTTTTGACTGACTGACCATTTATAATCACATTCACAACTGGACTTCCTGGATCAGAATATTTAGGAATAACCAATTTTCCTAACATAATGTTAGCCAATTATCCTATAACATGGACTGTGGTTGGGTCCTTTTTCTTCCTCCTAGGCTTTTTAAGACAGGCTTCTCTAATTGCTTTTCCATAAAGAGGAACATCTTTAATATCTTGGAACAAAGGAATCTGGATATGCATGTTCTTCAACTGGTCAATAATGTCAAAGGATTGCTCCTCTATTTGTGTAGGTTTACTTTGTATAAGCTTTTGTGGAAAAGGAGGTTCAACTACAATTTGAGTTTGAGTTGTACTAGTTACATTTGTTGGGTCAACCACTTGCAATAGAGAAGTTGCTGGTGCTGATGTTGCAGGAGGATCCGGTATTTTAGTTATTAAAGGTGGTTTAGGTGTTGGTAAGGTTGTACCAGATCTCAAATGTATATCTACAACATTTAGAGCGTAAGCAGGATACTGCTGAGCATCAACAACATACATTGGTTGTTGTGGCTATTGGTTATTTGGATTTGGCTGAGGTTGTGCAGGCAACTGAGTTTTTTTTTGAGGTCTAGAAATTGTAGGAGGTGGCATTAGTGTAGGTGTATTTGTTGGAGGTGGTAAAGGTGGGTATCCAGTGTTGTTAGACCATGGCTGAGGTCCTCTCCATTGGTTTGTAGACTGCCAATTCCCTTGGGGTGGTTGCCATTGGTTTTGAAATTGTGGCCATTGGTTTTGGAACTGTGGAGGATACCATTGACTTTGTGGATTATTTTGCCAAGCATTATTTCAACTAGGTTGATTATATTGTGGAGGACCTTGGACACTATGGTTTTGCCATTGATTACTATATGGATCTAAATTTTGTAAAGGGTCTTGGGGCATACCTTGATGTGGGGCCCATGGCTGATGCTAAGCAATGAAGAATACTTGATCATCTTCTCCTTCTATCTTTAGGTACTCAGTTGGAAGATGCTAGTTTTCCACATTAGCGACCAATTTGCAATGACAATCTTTCTTCTATTTTTGGCAGTGTGGATAGTACTCATCTAACTGCTCCTCAGCTTCTGCATGTTTCTTCTTAGCAGCCATTGTATCCAAATGTGTGGCGACATCATTGATGATGTCCTATTTGAAATCAAACAACAAATTTGAAATTTCCATCTTTGAAATACCAGAGCTACTTCCTTTGGCTATTGTTGAGCGAAATCCCCTTCCTTTCTTTACTACTGACCTAGAGTAATTCTGGCAAATCTTCTGAAGGTCATCCCATGAAGATTGGGATATATCTCCTCCTGCCATCAAATCCAATGCTTCAAGACAGTTCTCATTTACTCCTCTAAGAAAAATCAGCTTCTGGGACTCCTCCCGCAGGGTGTGTTGTGGGTTCTTTTGTAAGTTGAACAGGAAGCGAGATATATAATCTTCTAATGTTTCATCTTCCCATTGTGACATTCTAAAAATTTCATCACCTTTTGAATCATTTCCCCTACAATATTCCTTATACTTGTTAAGAAACAGGTGTCTCATATCATCCCAATTTGCTACTGCATTTTCCCCCAAGCCCATAAACCATTTTAAAGTTGACTCTTTTAGCGTAGCTGGGAATAATTTTAGCTTGTGAATGTCATTATTATAGTCAAAGCTCTAGCACAAGATATCAAATTCAAACAGGAAAGTATCAGGATCCTCTGTGATGAGACCATAAAACTTTGGTAATGCTAATGCAGGTATATTTATGAGATTGGGATTATTGACAAGACTTGGTATTGGAAATGGAAATGTGGGAGCTGCCATAGTTGGAGTTATGGGATTTTGAAACTGTGGCTAAAAATTGGTAATTGTTGGAGGATTCTGAGCAACAGGTGGTCCTGGAGTGGAGTTAGTATGGAAGCTGGTCAATATTTCCTCAAATGGATGGAGTTCAAATGTTTTCTGGATGTCTTCTTCTACTGAAGATGATGATGCAGTAAACTCTGGGCTTGCATCTAGAAATGGTAGTTCAGGTTCTTTGAATTCCTCTTTTGCTTTCACAGGCTCCTTAGAAAGGAATCTACCATGGACATCTCTCCTTCTTTGATGCATGCAAGAAATTGGTGACTTGTTAATCAAGCTCACAACTTTGCAATTCCTAACTAACTAACTAATCTGAAAATAAATGACTCATGAAGGTTCCTATCTTGACACCATCCCCGGCAATGATGCCAAAAATGTATGGTTTCACAATAGATGAAGATAATCACACCATTGTTTCTCCTTCAAAGATAATATATCCATTCTAAAGATTATCTATTCCATCATGAAATACACTTGAATTGTCAACCCAGAGACGTAGGACTTGAAATGGGCCAGCATAGTTTGTGCACTAGGTTCCTTTAGGAGTCATAACACCTATGCTGCAGGAAAGTAAAAATGCATTGGAAGAATCTATATTGCTAATACAAAATAGTAAACACACCTTGCCTAATAACAGATAATTGCAGGAAGCTTCAAGAATGAACTTAAACTAATTAACAACTCAGAACATCCACTATGATCATTTTTTGCAAGTGATGCAGGAACTTCACAGTAACAATGTTGCAGGACTAATACAGTAGATCTATTTGAAAATAGGAAACTGTAGGAAATGAATCTATTCTACCTAAATCAATTCCACCTCCCAAGTGGGCCCCCTTGGTCAGTTTCAATTAACTATGAACACAACAAATGCTTCAAAATCCTTCTTCCATTAAAATCCTTCTTTGATTACATAGAAACTGAACAATCCATGAGGAACAAGATAGTAACTTCTGAGTCTAAATCAACATTATCTATTTTCTCATTAGCTTCCTAGGATAATCCAAGATCCAATATATATAGGATTGGATTCTTATTAAAAACATTCATAAAAGTCATAAGAAAACATCACTAGAAAAGAAGGTGGAAGATCAACCATGACATAACACATTTACTGCCAAGCAACATAATAACAACTTGCAAGAAATATAGCAAGTTGTATCCCCTATATTCTCTGGAACTCTTTTGCAAGTGCAACTTATTCAATGGAACTGAACTATGCTTTCTCTGCCATGACCGGTCTTCAATGTCTTCCTCCTTGAATGCTGTAATCACCACTCCTTGTGTTGCTCCTCATTCACCTAAAAAGTTAGCAACATTCATAATATGCATGCAAGATAACATTCCTACTTTTACTCAGATATTAGAGCATATCTTAAAATAGTTATATGAAATACTGCATTGTATGTATAGTATTAAGCAAAACATGTCATACACACTACCCATAGGTTTAGTAGGTTCTAGCTATTTTTGGCATAAGTTCACAAGATAATTACAACAAGTGTTCAGGAATGTTTTATCAAAGCACAAAGAGTGTGTTCATATTATAAAAATATATATTAAAATCAAGACATTAATATGCCTCATCAGGAAGTACTAGTTGTGGGTACTATCAAGGCTCTACCTTACAGACTAGTTGCATACCCTAGTAAACAATTGACCATGAGTGTCTTGGTAGTGGATATTCCTCCCCAATATGGAATGTTACTATCAAGAAAGTGGAGTGCTTCTATGAGAGGTAGCATATAGTGTGATTTGTCATTTGCCACTTTCAACTTGGAGGGATAGAACATTAATGTTTCTAGAGAACTCAGAACTCCACATATGATTGAAGAAGAAGAAGACACCATGAATTGCTTTCTTGATACTGATATTAATGCTTTCAAGATTGAAGACAAAGATAATGATGAGAATGTTGAAAATAGACATAGGTCAGAAAGCCAGGAGGGATGGATTGATCTTGACAGTTTGTGGACCATGTATTTTGATGGTGCAAATAGCAAGGATCTGGAGCTGGAATATTGCTCATATCTCCAAAGGGTAAAAATTTCAATTTCTCCTTTACTTTTCTATTCTCATGCACAAATAATGTTACAGAGTATGAAGCTCTATTGATAGGTCTAAGGTTGGCATCAAGGCATGGTATAAAATATTTAAAGGTAGTGGGTGACTTTGAGTTAGTTGTCTCCCAAGTTAGATCAAAGTATGCTTCAAAAAATCATAAATTAAAACAGTATAGGAATGCAGTATGGGATGAGATTGAAAGTTTTAGTGCTTTTAATATTTGTTGGATGGAAAGAAGTCAAAACAGAATGGCTGACTTATTGGCTAATGTGGCCCTTAGACCTAAAGATGTTACATTTTCTTATATTTCTAATATAGAAGTACAAGCTAGGCCTTCCATCCCTGATAATATAGATAATTGAGAGGTTTTCTCGGATGACCAAGACATATTAAGGTTTCTCTAGTGTGAATCCCATTTTGATGACAAAGAAATGGATTTCAGTACTTATGTTGATACAGTGAATGGCAAGGATGTCATTTTTGGGAAAGAGATTTTGCAGTTAAAATCAAATAGAGTTCCCAAAGGATTAGTTTCTCTTGGAAGGGCATTTGACAATAAAGAAAAAGATTTTTCTGCTAATACTAATAAAACCAAAGAGCTGGAAGAAATAAACTTGGGCACAAGAATTGTCCCCAAGAAGATTTATATAGGCAAGTGTTTGTCCCCAAGAACTAGAAAAAATTTGATTGATCTTCTTAGAAAATTTAGGCATGTTTTTGCTTGGTCTTATGAAGATCTCAAAGCTTATAGGGAGGACCTCTTTCAACATGAGATTCCAATCAAAGAAGGCATGAAGCCTTTTAGACAGAAATTGAGACTTGTTAACCCTACCTTGGCACCTAAAATGCAAGGGGAACTCAAGAAAATGATGGATGCTGGAATAATCAAGCCTATTAGGCACTCCACTTGGGTTTCAAATTTGGTGCCTGTCAAAAAGAAGAATGGTGACATCAGGATTTGTGCTGATTTTATAAATCTTAACATAAATTCTCTGAAGGATAACTATGGATTACCAAATATGGAGAACATGTTGCGGAAAGTCACTGGATCAAAATTGATGTCCATGATGGATGGCTTTTCAAGTTACAATCAGGTTATGGTTAAGGACACAGAGCAATTTAAAACTGCATTTACAACCCCATGGGGGACATATGTTTATGTAAGAATGCCTTTTGGGTTGACTAATGCTAGTTCCACTTTTCAAAGGGCTATGGATGTAGCCTTTTCTGATTTCATTGATAGATTCATGGTGGTATATCAAGATGATCTAACATCTTTCTCAGCCAAGGAGGAACAACATTGCCAACATCTAGAAAAGATTTTCACTAGAGCATTAGAGTATGGGGTTTCTTTGAACCCATAGAAGTGTGCTTTTGGTGTGGTAGAAGGAAAACTTCTAGGACATATTGTTTCAAAGGATGGAGTGAGGATATACCCTAAAAGGGTGAAAGCTATTGATAAACTATCTTTACCAAAGAATATCAAGGGGATTCAATCCTTTTTAGGACAAGTTAATTTCTTGACAAGATCTATTACAAATTTTGTAGAGATTAGCATTCCCATCCCAAGAATGCTAAAAAAGGGAGCAAAGGTTGAATGGAATGTAGAAGCAATACATGTTTTTAATGATATTAAGAGGGCTATCAAGCATGCCCCAGTTTTAAAAACACCAGATTATAGTAAACCTATGTAGATCTTTTCCTTTGCATCTGCCCATACTGTTGCAGTAGTGCTGTTACAGAAAAATGCTGATGGTTTTGAACAACCTATTTCTTTCTTTAGCAAGACCTTGCAAGCAGTTGAATTGAATTATGATATCATTGAGAAGCGGGCTTATGCCTTGGTAAAGGCTATTAAAACATTTAGGTGTTATCTAGTGGGAGCCACAATGGTTGCCTATGTTCCAAGTGCTGCAGTTAAGGATATCTTGGTCCAACAAGAAGTTTCAGGAAGAAGATGTAGATGGATCAATAGGATTCAAGAGTTCAATATTGACATTCACATTACAAAGTTGGTAAGAGGATTGAGCCTAGCAAAGTTGATGGCCCAAAGAAATCTAAATGCAAACCAGATAAATATGTTGGAGGAGAATCAAAGACCTTTTGTATGTAACATGGATTGTTGTGAGTGGTATAAGGATGTTGTCAAATATTTGCAAAAGATGGTTTTACCCCCTGGACTAGATGATAACAAGAGAAGAACTATTAAGCTTCATTCCATAAGATATGCAATTATAAGTGGTGAATTATGGTGGAGAAGCAATGAGGGTGTCTTGCTTAGGTGTGTAGATCAGGATAAGGCCAAGCTTTTGATGAATGAAATGCACAATGGAATATGTGGAGGACACTATATGGAAAAGAATACAACCCATAAGATCATCAGGTCAGGATTTTGGTGGCCATCACTTTTCAAAGATACACATCAGTTTGTAAAGAGGTGTGATTCTTGTCAAAAGTTTGCAGGGAAATTGAAATTTAGTGGAAATTTGCCTCTCAAGCCTGTTACTGTTCAGGTTCCTTTCCAAAAGTGGGGTATGGATTTCATTGGTGAAATCCCTAATAAGTCCAGTGGTGGACATTCTTATATCTTGGTGGCAACTGACTATTTCACCAAGTGGGTTGAAGCAATCCCTTCAAGGAGAGCAACTAGTAAGGTGGTAATAGACTTTATCATGCAAAACATTCTTACAAGGTTTGGTTTCCTAGAAACCATGGTGGTTGATAATGCAATGTGTTTTAGGTCAGAGGAGTTTGTTGACTTTTGTCAAAACAATGGTATAAAAATCTCATATTCATCTCCCTACCATCCACAGGGCAATGGTCAGGCAGAATCCAGTAACAAGAGTTTGATTAAAATTTTGAAAAGAGTATTGGACAAAAACAAGAGGGCCTGGGATTCCAAATTATTACAAGCCCTATGGGCTGACAGGGTTACAGTAAAGAAAGCAATAGGATGTGCCCCTTTTGACTTAGTATATGGGATTAATGCAAGGTTACCTCAAAATAATTTACTACAGATGTATCAGTTCATAAAAACATATGATGAGGATGTGGAAGAAGATATGAATGTCAGAATAAATGATTTGATTCAATTGAATGAGGTAAGAAATGATGCACATGATAAAAATGAGAAATTGCAGGCCCAGTGCAAAGTCCTGTATGACAAAAGGACTACTCAAAGAAATTTTGCAAATGGTGATTTGGTCCTAATGTGGAATATAAGGTTAGAAGATAAAGGAAAGCATGGGAAGTTTGACCCCATCTAGTTAGGACCATATATCATTGAAGAAAAATGGGGAACAAATTCTTATTTATTGAAAAATCTAAAAGGAGAGCTCATGGAATTGCCAGTTCATGGTCAATTCTTAAAATTTTACTTCTCTTAAATATTTTTGTGAGTCTCTGTGTAGGTTTAGGTTTAGGTTTTTTGTGCATTTTTGTTTCCCAGTTGAAGTTTTCTTCTGGTTTGCTCCTCTAGGAAATTCCAATTTTCTTGTTGTATCTACAGGAGATACACGTCCCCAAGCATGAGCCACTTTTATCACTATATTAAATTTTTCTAGCTTCAAGCTAAATTTTTTGAAAATCTAGTTCATAAACCCGATGGTATGGTTTTGAGGTTAAAACCCTAGGTTTAGTGGAGGCCCTAGCTGGTCTTAGGCCTTGTTCTAATTTTGCATTACCTTTTTGGGATCACTAACCTTCCAAATAAAACATGTACTATTTTTTACCCCCTTTTATTCACCACTTTACATGTTATGTGGTTAGGTTATAAAATTGGGACCCTTTTTAATATTTTCCTCAAAGCCTAGGTTTCCCGTGGTATCTTCCTAAGTATCAAGCCCTTTAAAAATGAGTGGCTATCATTAAACCTCACAACTCCCTGTTGTCAGACTCCTTGACATGCGACCTAGCAATGACTAGACATCTGTCTCGGCATGCCTATCTTCACTATTATGTTGGTAATTAAATCGAGCAATGCATCAATGATTGTTGTTATACCATTGGGTCGAGATGATAAATTTTTAAGAATTATGGTATAGCGACAAGCGTCTGATCAAGGTTTACTAACGACAGTAGGATTTTTGACATGATAGTCACAGTGGTAGGTTTTTTGGGTTGACACCTATCCTAGGTGACGTAACAGCAGTGGGGTCAAACTTTTCAAAGGGATAAAGCATGGTTTGATCTTATGGTTATTGTTATACCACAGATGAAAGATGTGGAGTATTTAAGCTCCACGATATAGTGATGACCGTTTGATGCTATGCGATGGATGAAAGGTAAGTGGGGCCTTAAAATGCCATGTCACTCTAACATGTGTGTTTTTGATTGGTTGAGACAAATGTGATGTGGCGGTTGATAGAATATTTTAACATTAAAAAAGAAATGAAGTGTCATAGTAGGGCCAACCTTCTCAGATGATTAAGGTTCAATAAGATTGCACATTTGTCAGCCAGCCTTCTCAGATGATTAAGCTTCGATAAGATCGTGCATTTGTCAGTATACCGTTGGGGTAAAATGCATGATCTTTAAGGTCTACAGTATAGTGACAGTCATTGATCTTTTTTAAAGATGATGACTAAAGGTGGGTCCTCTATCGCCAAGTCATGCTGACAGGTTCGTATTTGATTGGCCAAAGGGTAGTGATGACATGTCAGGTTGTCAGTATACTTGACACCGAGGATAAAGTTTGGGTTCTTCACCTGGTGATCTATTCGACATGGCATTCCCTGATTCAATGAAGGATTTCAAAAGGGAAGGTGGGGTCATTGTTGGGGGAGTAGATAAAGCACCGAGTTTGAAAGAATTGTGCAGTTGTCATTACACCGCTGGATGAAGATGCTCGATTTCTATGCCCGCACTTTAGTGACAAGATGACAACTATCCACTCTGATCAAGAGAAAGTTAAGTCATTTTCTTTCCCCACATGGTTAATTTGAACTATTCTCATTGGCTTAGAACTCATTTGGGAAAAAGTAAAAAGGGTTTGCGCAGCTATTTTTGTTGATTGTCCAATGCGCCAAAGGGAAACGGTATCAACGGTCTAAATTCAAACTTGTACTCTATGACATTGTTCACGTCCTGTGAATGCTGAGGCCACGAAATTTCAGTAATGGTAGACTTAATGAACTATGTGCGAATGAATTGTAAATGGGTGGCAACATTATATATCAAAATTTCATCATTGTTTCTCCTTACCGCTCTCATAAACATTTTGGCAAACTGGATTTTCCTCTAGAGCGATATCAAGCGAAGTCTTTCAGGTGCCTAGTAGGTCAAATTTTTAGATTTCCAATATTATTTGAGGTCTGTGAAGGAATTGTGGGAAGATTTTTGTGTTAGCTGATATTTTTAGGGTTTTCCTCAGATATTCATATATTGTTCTAGAAACCTTAGTTTAAAATGCCACCAAAGAGGGGACTATTTTGTAAGATAGAGTACAAAGACAAGGGTGTCTTTGAAGATTTAATGCAGTTGCTACCGCATTCAGATAATGGGGTAGCTAGGCTAAATGAATTAGTTCTGAGAAACCCTAGGTATTATGTTAATAGTGGACTCCATGAAAGAGGCAATTGGATGAGAGATGCTAGGGTGGGTGAAGATCATAATGGTCTTATTTTGTTCAAAGCAGCCTACTCACAGAGAAATTCCTATGCCCCCCTCACTAACATATGGTAATTTGATATTGGGAAGTTAATAGTCCCTAGAGTTTTTATGGATGCTGAATTATTGATACAAATTGCTAGGTGCTATGATCATGTGACAAAGTGTGTCAAGGATGTAAATGGAAATGATTTGATCAGTAACATAGAGGAGGAAATTAGGGAGGTCTTCTCATTAAATGACCCTTCTGTTAGGTTGGAGAAGATAGACTTTACAAAATTTACAGAGGTATATGAGGCTCAGAGGGATTATTTAAGGGTAGGGCCTCTCAGGGATTTCATAAAATAGGTTGGATCCATATTTGTCATCAGTTCAAGTACACCAGAGCCTTTCTAGTTGGATCTATTCAGTAAGAGAGCACATGGTTTCTACAAGTCTTTAACTTTGATCCTAGGGCATGATGAGGCCACTCATATGCCAATACCATATATGTTCATGATGGTACAATCACTACATCCCCAATTGGCATTAATTTTTGACTTTGCATCTCATTTGGCTGATCTAATCCATAAGGGATTATTGAGAATTAAGAACATGAAGGTTAGTAGGCCTTTTGGGTGGTATTCAATGCTTATGCATATGTTCTTGTACAAGGGTGAGCAATTTTTTAGCTCAACAATTAATATTGTGAAGGGGAGAAATGTAGAGACCCTTCCAGTCCAATTATGGACCACAACTTTTTCATGAGATAGAGTGGATGCCAGTTTCATTGTCTTTGATAGGGATTTTGCTTCAAGGCTTAGGACACTATTATTCTTTGACAATCCTAGGATCCCAAGGGAGTTACTAAGGTTAATTAGACCAAAGGAATACTATCAAGACATTACTATTGTCCATAATTTTGGGGATATCATTTTGTACCCTATTTCCATAGTTTTTAGAGTTTAGGGTTGTAGAAAGGCACCTTATATTTTTCCCTACCAAGTTCCATTGCAGGTAGGATATGCTGAAATTTTGAGACAGATTGGTGACCTACAAGAGAGTGCCCTTACTGGAAAAGGAAGAGGGACTTTTTTCATGGATATAACAATTTCTCATCAATTTGTTATAACTAAAGGAGGATGGGTATACTTGAACCAAATATTGCAGCCCTATAGAATGCCTACAGCTGCAGCAAGGTGTGCAGACAATGAGGGTTTCCTATCAGGGATGTTCAGAGATAAGATTAGGTGTGCTCTTATGGAGCACCAATTTTCTTTTCCTGAGGATATAATAAGAAATGAGTTTGACCTTCAAACTCAAGAAATAAAAAAGGAAAAATGGGTTATCTAAAAGAAAACTATAGATTTCATTAAAAACTTTGATAAAGCTCATGATCCATTAAAGGGCTTTGAGCCATGGGAAACAAAGGTAGAGGCTCTTATGGATCATTTTGAAGGCATTATGCATGCAGTAAATGAAAAGAGGGCTGCTGTGAGTAAGATAGACCCTGAGAGGGCTAGGTAGATTTTGAGCTAGCCAGGATATGTGAAATTGACCCCAAGGTGAATCTATACAATGCAGAAGAGAAGTGGGTACACTGTTGTCTTACCATCACAGAAAAGAAGTGAGGACATTCCTTCTACTTCTAGGGAAAGAGGCCCATGAATGATCCAATAATGCAAGGAACCTCTCCAAAGAGGCAAAGACAAGAAGGGTCAGGGTCAAAGAAAAATGTATACTCTCCCTCTCAATCCCCCTTACATTTGGATGAACATGGGGTAGCAGAATAGTTGGTACTATTGAGAAATGAGGGAAACATTTTTGTTTCAAATGATGAGTTGCAAGAAGGAATGCCGGAGGCACCTGAGGAGATTGCCATGGATCTTCCTATTGTCGAGTTTGAGGGTAAACAAATGGACCCTATTTGAAAACAAGCCAATGATTCTTTTGTAGCTAATGATAAATTTGTTAGGACTAGGGAATTCTTCCAATTCTTGTGGAGAATGAAAATAAACCAGTTCAAAGAAATTTGTGAGAAGAAGAAAGAAGAATTCCCTGATAGGGACATCAGAGAGATAGAGAATGAGACCAAGGAAGAAATGGTAAATCAGTTTGAAAAGATCACTCCTGAGGAGGGGAGGGCTATGGTCCATACTGTAGGGGTACTAATTCTACTAGAGTGGGATATTGTTGATGCAACAGTCTTTGATCAAGTCATGAAGAGCAAGGTAAAAACTCTTGCTACTGCAGAACAAGCCCAACAAGCTGCTAGGGGAATTAATTTTTAAGAAGATGATGCAACCTTGGTGATGTGGTCCCTTAAGAGGGAGGAAGATAAAGGAAAAAGGGAGGCTCTCTCCATAGGGTATGCAGGGAATTGATTGGTACAAAGAGTGGGTGAGACTTCTAGAGTTGAAGCTTCAAACCTGATTTTGGAGACTGCCAAGTTCAATGTCAAAGTGGTAGAGAAAGATGCCCAAGAAAAAGAAGATCTCAGGCTCAAATTCGAAACTATCATGAAGTCTTACAATGAGCTCAAGATAGAGTTGATTCAAAAGGATAAGTTAATTGCTAGGCTATCAGTACCATAAGATCACAGGTCACCACAACTAATGATAGCTAACAAACCTATAGTGGCTTCATCATCTAGCCCAATTGTTGATTTTCCACCATCCCCTTACCCAGAGACACATTCAGATGCAAGACTTAGTTGGGAGAAGAAACAATTGCTGGAGGAAACCAATCATTTCAAGTGAAAGAGGAAAGAATTGGACAGAATAAGGGAGGAGTATGTGAAGGATAAGAGCCTATTGAAGAAGGAATATGAAGACAAGGTGACAAAAGCTATTATGCAGTTTTCTACAAACCTAAACCCCACTATCTTATTTGATCATGCTAGAAGGCTGAAGGTATTACTTGTGTCACTGGATAAATACAAAAGTGAATTTGAACTATTTTTGAGGAAGTGGATTGAGAGATCTCCAAATGTGAGGTTGTTCAGATTGTTATCTAAATCTCAAAATGATCCTGATCCATTGATCAAGCCATTACCCCAGAGTGTAAAGAAGCTAGTGGAACATGACATACTCTTAGGTGATTTTGAGAGGAAGTCAAATTTGGTGAAGAAGGAATTGACACTTCTTAGTTGTGACCTGATCCCAAGAGTTTTCAGGAAGAATGGTGAGCTCAAAGAATTAATCAAATGGCGAGCACAAATTGATGATGACTTCTCTACTAGGATGACTAGCATTTTGACCATGGAAAACACTTTATTCTTTATTCATATGATTGATACTTTAATCTCAGCCAAGTCTAAGTTTGATTTTATTCAGTGGGAGATTAGTCAATTGGAAGTTAGGTGGGGACAATTGTCTATCAAAAATGTAGAATTTGCAAGTTTTTAGTTCCCAAGTGAAGAGTTGTACAATAGGTGGAGGTATCAGTACATACCTCATGTTGAAAAAGTAAATACTCTGCTAGCCTCTTAAAGCAAGTAAAATAGTTACTTTTTGAGTAATTACGGTTGTTGAGAAGAAGAAAAATATTTATTACAGGATGGATAGCAAGATATTGCAATTAGATTTGTTGAAAGAAGCCGAGGACAACATTGAAGACTTGAAGCAAGGTGACTCATCTACAAATATCTCATCTGTTTGATCAATGTATTTATTGTAAAGCCAATAGGGTTGTTGTAAAATTTTAGGGTTAGGAATTTCATAAACCCTAGAATGATCAATAGCTTGTTGCACTTCCTTGTATATAAAGGATTTTACACGATCATTCTAGGCATTGAGAGTTTAGGAGTTAGAAAGATAGAGATTCTTTAAACCCTAGCACTCAGTTGAGGATTGTAACTTTTTGTATCATTTTTATCAAAGAAATAGAGAAGAAGTATAGCTTGTTGCTGCTATTTTGCAAGCTTATTGTTCAGAATATGATGTATACAATGTTCAAGGTTATACTTAATATAAATCTCAATTCTTTGTCTCTCCTTTGAGTTTATTCTGTAAATCTTTAAATCTTTCTAAGATTTATATGTATGTGTTTGGCTTTGAGTTCTGATCTAGGATTGGATTAAATATTGCTTAGGGTGGGATACATATTTACTGAATCTGTTTGAGGATTTTCTATAAGTAGGAAAGAGTTGAGGTGTTTGTATTTATGTTTAAAGACCAATTCTTTTCAAAACATCTTTGTATTCATTTTGTCTTCTAATATTTTTCCCAATGGATAGGGCACTAGCCTATATGTTCCTATCTTTACTTTGTGGGGAATGATCAGAATCTTGTAATCCCAAAACATTCAATCAATACCAGTCTTTTACATTTTATTTACTTTATATGAGTTGTTGTACCCAGTGATGGAGAGTCAATGAATAATAGGTTGTTATTTAGTACTTTCTCACTGTCATCTATTGTAAGATCTAGTATTGAGTAAGGAATAGAGTTGAATCTACTGAATCTACTGGAGCAGAGCCATAAGTGAAGAGGGAAGTCTTGTCCCTATAGTTGGTCCAATTGCTTATAGATTTCCCATATTTGGAACTAACCACTCCTTAACATTAGTCATAAGAATATTGGTATCTCATGGAGTGTAAAATCTTTTTTTAGAACCAACAACTTGATTTTGTAGTCTTAATGATTTTTCTATAGTCCTAATGATTTTTCTATAGTACTCATAATGATTTTTCAAGAACTTGATTTTCTAGTCTTAATGATTTTTCTATAGTCCTAATGATTTTTCTATACTCTTAATGATTTTTCTTTTGTCCTAATGTTTTTTGCTCTTGATAAATTAGGCCTTGAATTTGAATTTTTGTTCACTATTTTATTTTAGCTTGATATTTCATTCATTTTTCATATACACAGAGACTACACATGCTGATAAAAAAATGAGCTATTTGATTAAGGTTAACTATTCATGATTGTAAATATTCAATATTTCTGATGGTACTCCTTGGTATATTTCATTTTAAAATAATCATGTTTTTATGGCTATGATAAATGTCCCTTTGTGTTGAGAAAATTAGAGTTGAAAAAATGGTTGCAAACAAATCATCCTTCTTCCACCAAAATTATAGTCAATGTACAAGTAATGAGTCATTCCATTCAAGAAAGACCATGTCTGACAATATCAATGCAAAACAAAATAAGGAGTATGCAGAATTTAGTGATTGTATCTTCCATTAGAGCCACTTCATATGCACAGGTGATGAACATGCATATTTGCCTGAGCGCTATTGGGAGCTTACCCAACAACACATGTACTATTGTGAAAATCACCACAAATCTATTTGATGTTGGGTCTAGCATATAGCTTCTATGATCAACTCTTAAATGCACAGGTGATGAACATTCAAATTTGCCTAAGTAGTACTTTGAGTAGTCCTCCTACACATGTACTATTGTGAAAATCATCACAAGTCCATTTGTTGGAGGGCTACTCAAAGTACACATGTTTGGAGGTCTGAAGGAAACAAGAGAATTTGAAGAGTCACGAGTCTTAAGATTGTACTTAATATAGCCAAGCTTCATTCAATGGTACATTCAAACATGAAACAAACCATTCTTAAACTAGATTAAACTAGTAAACCAAAGGACATATTGATTATAAGTCATTTTTCTATAGTCGTAATGATTTTTCTTATTTCTTATCTTTTGTCCCTTTTTTATTTCCTATGTCTATGCTTCGTGAAAGGATTTTGTCACCTTCTTTTGATGGTATATTTCATTCAGTCTATGTGGAATACTATTTTGTTCACTATTTTATTTCAACTTCATATTTCTTTCATTTTTCATATACATAGAGACTACACATGCTGATAAAAAAATGATCTATTTGATTTAGGTTTACTTTTCATTATTGTAAATGGTTAATATTTTTGATGGTACTCGTTGGTGTATTTCATATAAAAATAATAAATTTAGTAACGATGGTGCGGTGCATTATTGATATATAGGCTCGATGACTCTTGTCAATGTACCAAACTATCGATGTGGTGGTGGGTAGTGTGTGTTGAAGACTTCACAGACACCAAACAACCCTGGATGACAATTTTGGTGCTGCCCAAATAGAAAAAAGGTTTCTAATGTGTATATATTTAATGTTTCTAATGTAAATACTATTCATTATAATATAAGAACTAATATAGACTGGGCATCACAGGGAAATAATGGCCGCGAATACTTTAGTTGGGTCGATGACAACTCATCTGCATCTATCCGCCCATCTCTACTTATGCGCGATGAAGGATTTGAGTGCAAAACATGTCAGGCTAGGAAAAATTCTGAATTATATTTTTACGATGCCTTCTCTATATTGTAATCGCATATCTTTGTTGCGACCATATGCAGAGATGAACTCAAGAATTAGTTAGTTTAGTATTTTCATATTGTAACTAATATTTTAATATGGATATGACGTAACTTCTCTTTGCCTCAAGTGCACATATATATGGTTTACATTTTTTTTTAGAATAATTCTTCATGTTTATGGCTCAGGTGAGCCCCAATCTGCTATCAATCACATAATTTAATGTATAGTGTGTTCTTGGTTATTCCATTTGTTCCTTGACCTTGACTATGGATTGACTATCATTTTCAAGCTTGAGCATGGCTTTGTACCATGCACCGTTCGTAGATTTGTACACAACACTGATTTATGAACGTAAATAACGCATTGAACATAATCTATGAATGTTGCATGGTATGAAGTCTTGCTAAAGTTTGAGTGTCCTCCCTTTATTCTAGTGAGGGATTGGAATGAGTTCATTTTGGATGCAAAGGAGAAAGGGGATACTCAAAGAGTAATTACACCAGCAAATGGGAGAAGAAGGTATAAACATTTTAATAGATTTTTATTATTAAATAATGAAATTTGCATATACTAGTGTTCTCAGCGTCCTCATTACATGATTTAAGGTCTTAGGCCATAGACAAATTAAATTAGACTTACTATCCAAAACACATAAAAAACATGCACATAAACACAACTACTGAGAAACATAAATGTCGATTTCACAATAGCTGAGAAACATAATTGTAGGCATCATAGTCACAATCTTTTGGAGACAACATAATTGAGTTGTGTACCCAAGTGATGGAGAGAAACTTCTGCACCCTCGATTCCAAGTTGAAAACATCTGTTGGAGGACCTTGTATTCATGAGCAACAGATGTAGTCAACTTGGAATTGGAGGTGTAGGAGTTGCTCTCCATCATGTAGGTATAAAACTCAATTACATTGTCTCCAAAAAATTGTGACCATGATGCCTACAATTATGTTTCTTAGTAGTTGTGTCCCAGGATCCCTTATGACCCTTTACGACCATTTACAATCCCTAAGAATACATCTTAGAGCTCTTAAAATGTCATAAAGGGTCATAAGAGGCTCCTAGGAGGGGCCAGATGAGCTTCCACCTTCACGTGGTTGACCCTGTTAAGTAGAGAATGTTAAACTATTTTCGAAACAAAGAGAAGCTCAATAATTTAAGGTCTCAGTCCACAGAGATGCTGAAAAAATGACGGGAATCAATGATGGAGAGTTTTTAGATTCTGAGAAGATGTATATGGAGTGGAGGCCAAATTGAGTACCAGTGTAGAGATGATGATTCAGTAACCTACATCTATAAAACCTTTACAACTATCCCTTCTTTGGCCTCCACTCATTCCTCTTCTCAAAAATGGTTATCTAGAAACTTTGGATATTGTTTCTCATCCATGCACGAAATGTGCTAGTGATCGTATAAAATTACTTTAGGCCTCCAGTATTGATGAGATGTACAAGTGTAAAATGTTTTTGCGAGACTGGGATCAATTTGTGCAGTGTACATAAATGCAAGGCGGTGATTATTCTCGACGATCAACATGTATAAGTCTTCCAGGCCTTACCCAGTAGCTAGGACTAAAGATAAAATAGCTCAAGAGACCATCATAGGTTGTCTCTTTCTTCGGTCTATATTATTGATAGAATGTTTTACCTTTCATTAGCTCATCAAATCCGGGGATTTGAAAGAATTTAATAGAATATTTTCATGACAAGTATATTATTTAAGTTGATGTTGCACAAATTTATCTACTTCGTGCACTTGTAGACTATTAGGACAGCGATAAAGAAGCATCTCCTCCCATGGCCATGCTTCTTTATCGCCATCCTCATAGTCTACAAGTGCACGAAGTAGATAAATTCATGCAACGTCAACTTAAATAATATACATTATCATGAAAATATTCTATCAAATTCTTTCAAATCCCCAGATTTGATGAGCTAATGAAAGGTAAAACATTATGTCAATAATATAGACCGAAGAAAGAGACAACCTATGATGGTCTCTTGAGCTGTGTTATCTTTAATGTGCATATCCATCAATTTTTTGACACTTTATAATTCATTCTAACGGTAGTGCTATACATCTGACATCATTTCCCATCAAAATATAGGCCAACACATCACCTATCTGACAAATCAAATGTCAGAGAAAATACTTTACGACAATTATTGCGATAGTAATGCTATATGTTCGATAGGGAAACCTGTCGGAGATATGTTGCACTACTGTCGCTCTTCCGACAGTTAAAATGTCGTAGATATCCAATTTTTGACAGATAGTTTCGACACTAATGCTACATCACCGACGGGTTTATTTGTTAGAAATTGGTTGCAGATCTGTCGCTATACCAACAGTTCTAATGTCGGAAAGGATATCTTTTCAACAATTAGTTCCGACAGAGATTGTGTATTTCTGCTAGGTCTTTGTGTCAAAATTTCAATAGATGGACCGTAGGAAATGCCATAACAAAGTTGTTATCATGTACAAGTTTCCAACGTAATGGGGTGTCGGTAAACCGATGGATATCTCTTCTGTCACAATTTCTAATGCAAAAATTGCGACGAACACATGTGTCGAAATGCCAACAAATGGCCATTAGAATTTGACCTCAAATATACTAGTGCCAAGTGATTGTTGAAATACTACATGATGGTTTTGTTAGGATTAAGTAATACTGAGAGGGGGGGTGAATCAGTATTACAACACTTTAAATTAAACTTCAACCAATTACAAATAAACCATATCAATACTAAAATGAAAAGAACATAAACACATAACACATAACTCATAACACCATTATTTGTTTTCGAGGAAACCCTGGCCAAGGAAAAACCTCGGTGGGGATGGTACCCACAACTATGCACTAAAATATAGTATCCTTGATAGGAGATCTAGCCTTGTTAGGAGTTGAGTGTTACATAGTACATTTCCTTGTTAGAGGAATACAAAACCCTGTTAGGGGTATACAAAAACCATGTTAAAGGTGGTGAGCTTACAACTCTTACAATCAAAATACTGTCACAAAAGTGTTCTTCAGAAAGTGAACTGTACAAGCATCTATTATTCTTTGATAGTTCCACTTATAGCTCTATCAATATCTGATCTCACATCTTCTATTCGTATTTATCACATCATCCACTCATGCATGATTTTCACTTCCACAAAACACTATATACTTATACTAATTCTATCATCTAGTTGGCTCCCAAATATAATACAAAATATAATAAATATTTATGCAAATGATAGATACTGAGTCAGCGATCTTATATTACCCAAGTGTCGACAATATACTACTCTCATCTGACTTAGCATGTTACCATTCCATTTGATCTTCCCTCAATCATTGTTACTTATCATATACCTTGTTTTATTGATTCTTTGTCTTCGCATACCTTCACAACACTATATCTTACTATTATCAACACCAAAACACATGCGACCTTAACTGAAGGTCCTACATATCCCATACTATCTTCTTGTAACTTCACAAACCATAATACATCATATACCATCTTCGTTGACCAAAATTGTACTACAAAATACTATTATTCTGATTTTGTACTTAGTCATTTTCATGACTGAGTCTCCAATACCTGTAATCACTTGATGCGATCACTCCAACATAAGTGTTTCCATAAATGACAACCCGTATGTGATCCATAGTGCTCCCAAAACATCACTTGCCAACATGTTTATCTAATTTTGCAAGGTCTAGGGTTTTTTATATCTTTTTATATCTTTTCTATACATTGGCCTCCACTAGATAATGGCATGGTCTTCACAATGAACCCTAGCAAGAAGGAATGAAAATCTATGAGTATTACCCCCACCTTCAAAAAGAGAAATATGCTAAAAACTTCATGAGGGTGAATGATATCTTTGAAGGGAGACTGGTCTAAAATCTTCAGGATAATGTAAATCAAAGGATGTCAAATGAGGCAATGCAATTGGTCAACATTTATGGGAGTTACTTCATTCAGTTTACCAAATTTACATACCTCAGGATTGGCGGGTATGAGGGAAAATCTTTTAAATTGCCCATATATGCTCTTGACAGTCGTGTGTTGATCAAAGTGAGTAGCCAATTGGCTCACATTGATAACAAACTAAAGGAGAAAGGGAAGTCCGGATTAGTATTCCCACTTAAAATGGGTAAATATAGTTGTAAAACTATATCAAGTGTACTAAACATGGAGTTGGAATTCAAGAAATTGAACCTTTAGTTATATACTGTTAGAAAGAACTTTGACAGCAAGGGATTTACCTTAAAACACCTAAATGTGGGTCAAGCCTTTCATCATATACCTTAGTTGGAAGACTACTGGGATAATTGTTGTGATGAATTTGAGGTAAGAAGAATGTTATGGTCTAGATTCACATTAAACCAAATGATTTCCATGAACCTGGAAATGAATATCATTGGGGTTCATGAAGAAGAAGATGAATATGTGGTAGACTCAGATTTTACAAAGAGGGTTCAAGGGTAGTCACTTCCTAAGATAGATTGGAATAAGGAGGAAGATAGTATCGAGTATCGATCGTTCAATGTGATAAGAAGAATAGAAATATGGCTAAAGAACCATTGAACTGGGAAAATACTAGAGATTGATTTTGAGGCTATTTTGGTCACTCAAGAAATATTATTTCACAGTTACATTATCCTCCTTCTAATCCATCTATTGATATTGCAAGTGCTAATTGTCCTATTAAGATTGAAGGCGCTTCAAATAAGAAATCCAAGAATGTCACAGAGAGCTCGCCTCTCACTCGAGTTACTAGAGCCAAAAGAAAAAAGAAGGGCAATAAACATTCAAAAAATCAAGTGATTTTTTATCTTGATCCTACAGAGGAAATACGGGAAAGCATGGATAACCAAATACATAAATTTCTTGACATAGATGACACTAAGAAAGAGAAGGAACCTGAGACAAACATCGCCTCTTAAAATGTCATGATGATTCCTGATCAAGTCAATCTTCGAACACCTCTTCCAAAGAGCACACCAGTCACCCAAAAGTGGTTGGAAACCTCAATTAGCAAGAAGTAAAGCATAGTTCCTATTTCATTATTGATTGAGGATATGGTAAGAAAATGTCTCAGGAAAGCGATAAAACCAAAGAAATTAAAAACCGAAAGCATGATAGAAGTTGATGAAAAAATAGGGAACTAGATAGTAGAAATTGCCAGGCCAGTTACTAACAAAGACACAAATGAAGTTTCTTCCAAGGACTTCATTGTTGAGAAGGTGGACATGGGATTTTCTTCAAGGTCCGCATATGCTAAACATTTGGCATCCTCAACTAAATAGATGTTATCAAGGATGAACAAGATAAAAGGGAACTAAAGTTAGCTCTAAAGTAA